>OVBI01000138.1:0-138346 GCA_900406495.1 Sisymbrium altissimum
ACATCAGCCAAAAAAACCCCTAATTGCTTCTCCTTTAATATATAGTAGATTACTTACTATAAAATACCAGATATATTTTTACCAGGTGTATGTTAGTTTTTTAGCCATATACAGATCCAAGACTTTTTAAAATTGTTTCCAAAGTAATCAAAGAGAATCCAAAGAATAATTTGCTTAGTATGTGTCAAAAATATTAACTTATTTTCTTTGAATGTAGAATTTTATGTGAAAAATAAACAGAGACTAGAGTCAAATGTCTTTTTCAGTCAAAGATGCGGACTGATGCGGCACCAAAGAAATGACTAATTAGGAAATAACGTTACGCTCTTTTGCATATAAGAACGATTACAAATTTACAATGCGGTGTAACTAAGTACACACATCGTGGGCCTCGTTTATTTAGGCCCAGTATACCATTTTTTTTTGTTGTTCGTAAAATTTTGATCGCGCCAAATAAAAGTGAAAACAAAATAAAAAATTAAGTGATTTTCAGACAATGAAATGAAAGGGATAAATGACGTCTCCGCTTCTCACTGTAAATGAGCTGTTTTCACATTGGGTCAGAGACTTGCAAGTTGGTTTTCCGAATAAGGGTTATAATTTGTTTCTTTGCGGAAAACGAAAGGCGGGCTTTTGCTATTTTCGTTTTCTAGGGTTTCTGAGTGTGAGTGAGGACGGAGCAGCAGCAGATGATGATTTTTAAGGATTCTGAGGTTGAAGTTTGCTCTGAAGAGGAAGGATTTGAAGGCGCATGGTTTCGTGCCGTCTTAGAGGAGAACACTACCAAGTCCGGACGGAAGAAGCTCCGTGTCCGCTACCAGACTTTGCTAAGCGACGACGGTTTCTCTCCTCTCACCGAAATCGTGGAGCAGAGATTCATTCGGTCGATCCCGCCGGAGGATCTTCAGAACAGCGTCGTTTTGGAGGAAGGAACGGTGGTCGACGCAGATCACAAAGATGGGTGGTGGACTGGTACCATCTTGAAGAAGAAACCAGAGGGTGACAAGTTTTTAGTTTACTTCGATTCACCACCGGACATTATCGAGTTCGAGAGGAACCAGTTGCGGGCTCATCTTCACTGGACCGGTTGGAAATGGGTCATACCCGAAACTGAGGTACGATACGAGGCTGTGGTTTCATAATCCAAGTCTTCCTTTGTTGATTGCTTCAACTTGTTTCTTAAAGTTTGCTGCTTTATTGCAAAATGTTGAAGCTTTGTCGCCTCTGTTTTGTTGCATGCTATGATTGAATAGTTAAAGGTCCCTTTTTTAGTTTCGTTTTTCCTTTTGCTTTCTTTGTTTTTGTTGCATGTATAGTTAAAAATGGTTAAAGGTCCTTTTTTTTTGTTTTAGCATCGGTTATGTGAATCTTAAGAGTAGACTGTTTAACCACTCCTTTTGTTTTCCTCGAAGGAATTGGATAATTCCATGTTTTGCTCCGGAGCAATGGTGGAAGTGAATGCTCTCAAAGATGAAATGAAAACTGCATGGTTCCCGGCGCTGATGGTTACAGAGATTGAAGAAGATAATGAGAGGAAGTTCCTTGTCAAGGACTTTAATCAGCAGTTGAGCTGCAATGATGATGAGGCAACACCAATCACAACTGTTGATGCCCACCTGGTTAGACCCGTACCTCCTCCTTCCTCGGTTGGACAATATGGGTTGTTGGATTGTGTAGAGGCTTTACATGGCTCTGCATGGTGCCAAGGATCGGTGAGGAAGATTCTTACCGAGAACCATTACTTGGTTAATTTAGTAGAAACAAGGGAGGAGTGTGTATTCAAACACTCGGAACTTCGGCCTTTGATGGTGTGGGAAAATGGGGATTGGTGTAACGTACCAAAGGTTTCTGACTTCACTATTGTCAATCAACATTCTGTCAACTTTAGTTTGTTTGCTGGTCTGAACTGAACTTTTATTTCATTTCCATTTTCAGCCAAAGCCTGTAAAGGAGACTCCTTCCAACATCCTAATCAAGAATCCAGTGCGCTCTTGTTCTGGTGCTACGCCACTCACTAGAGCTGAAACTGTGGATGTGAGTTACACACTCAGTGATTTCGTTTGTTTCCATTCATGTCGTCAATGTTGTTTTACAAGCTTTGTTAATCAAAAATAGGCCACTGGAGAATTGAGAAAGAATAGGACTGATGCTGTTATGAATGACGAAACGACTCCGGTCACAACCCCTTCAGTAACATCAAGTGGTAATTGTGATCTTCGTTAGCTCGTTCAGTTTAGTTTTGCATAATGAATTGTGATCTATATTGTCAATGTTTTCCAGCACGAGAATCTGTTTCACTTGTAAACACGTCCCCAGTGATAACCGCAACACCGCTGATACAAAGAGAAACTGAAGGAGTAGAATCCTCTGAGAAGATACTTGATCAAATGAGGAATCAGATTAGGTTGGAAAATGATTCCATTGGTCAGAAGGTAAAGTTTAGTTTTCGTTAGAAACATAATCATTCTCGCTTTCACTAGGAATCAGATTAGCTTAGTAGCTTAGCCTCCTTCATGGTTATTTATCTTTTTTTTTTTTGGGCAACGATGGTTATTTATCTTAAATGATGCTTTTACTCTCTTTATGCAGATGCCCGAGGAGAAAAATAGCGAAGGTACTAGTAGAAAACGGCAAAGAGAACAAGAACAACTCTCGAACCTGAATGAAACTGGTATGTCCAAATCGGCATTAGCCATATTAGTTTTGGTATCTTTTCTTTTTTTTGGCCAAATCTGCTATCTGCAACGATGGTGTTGTTGATGAATCAGCCTCTTTCTACTTGGATAGGAAATATATCTACTAGTTCGGAAGATGGGGTTAGTGAAAGCGGACAAAAGGTATATTTTTCACTAATTTTTTTTTGCGTGTCTGTTTATTGGTATGAATTGAAGTAACTTCGGTATTTCCATATTTAGCAAAAAACTGTAAAAGAAACTCCAAAGAAGCCATTACGCTCTTCTTCTGGTGCTAAGCCGATGGCTCCTGAGAAGGGCACACAGCTTATGAAGAAATCCCTGAATCCAGATGACAATGGCGAGAACACTCTAGCTGTAAGTTGGATTTTTTTTCTTCTCTCTCTCGAGCTGCTTGTTTGCGTTTTCTTTCATGTCTTCGTTTCCTTTCATGTCTCCGTTTCCTTTAATGTCTTCGATGTTGTCATACAAATTTTGTTACGTAAAAATAGGCCACCGGAGGATTGGGAAAGGGGAGCGCTGATACTGTAATGAATGATAAAACTCCTTTGGTTACCCCGGAAGTAACGTCAACAGGTAAATCTGATATTCTTTGAATCCTTGTGTTTTATTTCTGCGTCATGAATCTGATATATATTGTCAATGTTTTTTAGCAAAAGAATCTGTAACCCCGTCTTCAGTGATAACTGCAACACCATTGAAACAACCAGAGGCCAAAACTGTAGGAAATGCATCCCCAATGAAGACACCTGAACCAGTGATGAATCTGAATAGTTTTGGAAATGATTCAACTCCACATAAGGTAAATTTAGTTTGTTGTTTTAAACATAATCAGTCTCACTTTCTTGATAGTTTGTTAGATTGTGCTTATTATATTAGCATTCATGATATTATTTATCTTTGAATGATGGTTTTTATGCAGACGCCTGAGGAGGAGAATAGCGAAGCTAAGATTAGAAAAAGGAAAAGAGAAGAAGAGCAACACTCGAACCTGAATGGAGAAACTGGTATGTGTAAATCGGCATTAGGCATGTTAGTTGTGGTATCTTTGTGTCTTGCCAAATTTTAATCATGTCATTGATTGTAATTTGTAGATGGGACTAGCAACGGTTCAACTGTTGAGATCAATGATACAACAAGTAAAAATATCTGCAACGATGGTGAAGTTGTTGATCAGCCTCTCTCTGCTTCGATAGGGTATTTATCTACTGGTACGGAAATCTTTCCAATATACTAAAGCAGTTTCGTTTTTAAAGTAGCTTAGATTTATCGTTTATAAAAAAAAATATTGGTGTAGTATATGCTTAAACATTTTGTTTTGTTTTGTTCTTTCACGCATTAATCTATCCAGAGCTATCCGCTGATGAGAGCTTGAGCGTGGTGAATAATCCTGCTGCTGCTACTTGTGTTGAGGAAACGCCGGCAAAAGACACCCTAATGAATTTGCCTTTTGCGAAGAAGTTGCCGTACTGGAATATATGTGAGTCAAAAGACGGTTTCAAATCTGTTCCCCAACGACCTCACTTCAGCCCGTTGCTTGAAGCTAGAGACGATCTCCGTGAGTGGTCAGCGATTGGCATGATGGTGACCTTTTACGACTTAGTAGACGAAGTGAAAGATCTGAAGCTTGATGATTCCACGAGCAAGCTCAACGATCTCATTGTTTCCTTTGCCGAACTCGAGAGGCATGGTTTCGACGTTGAAGCTCCTCAGGCAGTAATCAGAAAAGTGTTGTCACTCAAAGATATGCGAGCTAAGAAAGCTGAAGACAAAAAATGTCTTGAGAACAACATTGAAAAGGAAGAGAGTGGAAGTCGCAAGTTTGAAGAATTGAGGGCTGAGTTGAAACGCAAAATCTGTGAGTTGCAGAGACAAGATGCAGTTGCAAAAGAGAAGAAGGAAGCCGCTGAGAAAAGGATAGCTGACATGGAGTCATGTGTGGAAATGATAAGCCAGGAAATTGAAGATGTGGAGCTCGAGTTGCAAAAAACTATATCGGCTCCATGGTAATTAGTTATATCCTCTCCCTGTTTTGGTAGATGAAGTTAATAAAAGAGATGTTTGGGATTGTTGGTTGACTCTTATGGTTATGATCTAAAAATTGAAGGTTAACTACCCTTTTGTAGATCTTTATGATACCTCAACGTAGCGTGTCGATGTCAATGATGCTCTTTTGTTTAACTTTATTAAGTTACTGGTCTTGGTCTCAGTGACCAATTCAGCGCAGAAGTCTTTTTGAAACTTAATTCTACTTTTTTCTGACGTTATAATTCGAAGTCGTCAAGAAAGATAAAGATACATTACTCGTCGTATTACATTGCGCGGAGAGAAACGAAAATGTGTAGTTGTGTAGAGTTTGGCGCATTCTTTTGTCGACACGTGTACAGTCCACTGTGGCACACTTTATCGCCATTGGTTCCCTTCCCGCAAAAAACTGCAACACTTGTTTTTCTTATTTAGAAGACCCATGACATCCATAATTTTGTACATTCTCTTTGAATTCTAGGTATAGTGTATTTGTTTTCCTTAAACGGAAGTTCCCGTGGTTGGAAATTTCTCAGGGGTGAGAAGGATCTGTACAACAGAATTAGCGGATAGAGTGAACAGATTCTCTGCATTGGATCTAAATTATTGTGTAAAAGGACATAGTAACAAAATCTTTAGTTTATAGTATCCAGATCTAACCTTCTCTTATTTCTGGTAAGTTTCTTCTTTGCGTCACACACAAAAAGAAAAGATATAATGGTAGTGAAGAAATCAAGACAAAGCTACCAAAGATCCAAAGTTAGGCACGAATATTTTACCATTTACAGACAACAACAATAAGTACATGGAGGTGTTTAAGGTCTCGTCTCTTCATCATTCACAGGCGATTCTGGTCTCAAAACTGCTCAGGCAAATCGCAAACGCTTGAAACGCAGAAATCGGAAATCCATAATCCATGGTGAACATGTCCTTCCCAACTTTCCCAAACTGGAGTATAATCCTCTCAGATGGCTGCTCTGTTGCACAATCGCTGACCGCCACAAGCTGAAAGTTCTTCACCGAGGCCACTGTGACTCGACCATGGAAATTTAAGCACCAGCAACGTAGCTGTTCGTGCCATCGTGGAGTCTTATTGCTCAGGACCAATGGTGGGTCTCTCAAGTTGTTGCCTGAGTCGCTGCAAGATGAGCTGTTGCTGCGTATCGGTTTTGAGTGAGACCTAAAGAACGGTGATGACCGAGTTGAAAAGGAGCTTATTTGTGTTGAGGCTGCTCCTCGGGGCTCCAAGACACTCATGGGTACTGTATCCATTATGCAACGCATTCTTCTTGGTCCCCTATTTGTCATAATGATCAAGAGATTGTGTAAAGATGATAATGATCAAAAGACCTAAAAAGGTTTTCATTTTCGAAAGTGAAATTAATTTACCGAGAGCCTAAGACGTTTAACTCATATGAAATGTGAGCGACGGGGTAACTTCCCTGAGGAACTCTAGGAGAAACTTTCATGAGATTAGAAGAGCGACTCTTCAGCATCTTCACTGCTCTGGTCTGTGGCATCAGATTACCATCGAAGACCGTGAATTTTGTTCCAATGAAGTTCGATCTTGCCATAAACAACAAAAGGGTTTAGTAAGAGCGGAAGAATAAAGATGGAAAGATGGATGAATAATTAGCTAATATTAAATTATCTTCAAACTCAGTACTTCACCATCTCTGAATGTATCAACCCTTATAATCCGACTATTGATCTACTCATGAAGCAAGAACTCTTTTTATACTCTCACAGACCAAAGAAAGCATTAACAAATTTGCCAAACTAGTGTGTTACATACATCATATCAAACAGATTCACCACTCGATTTCCATGTGTGTGCACACTCTTAAGGTGAGCATGATCTACTTAATAATCAAACAAGGAGATATTTGTTATATGCATACCTCACTCTGCCGAGATATGCGTTGCTTCTCCTTGACATATCGTCTGAGCGCAAAGAGATGATATAGTCAGTGCAAGTTGCGCGCTTCAGCTTACAAGCAGCAAGAAGGAACTTGCCATTATCCGTCAAAGCTGCGGGAACAAATTTTTTTTAAAAAAGGAGCTTTTTTGTTAACAATTTAATTACAGAACTCGGATAGAGAATTTAAACCCGGAAGAAGAACACATAAGACTTACAATTGGTTAACCCGAGATAGAGATGATAGGATTGCGTATTTCGGTTACGTTTTATAAAACATTGAACTAGAGAACCCCTTGGGCCAGGCTGCATAAACATTCAAAAGCAACAATCTTTCAGCTTCTCTTTTTCGTTAACAACAACAAAAATTGAATAAGAAAAACCAATCTTGTGACCCAAAAACATTTCGCAATGTTCAATATCATAGCTCTATAGCAACCAGGAAAGTGTGTATCTACCTATCAATCATCAAAGGGACTAAAAAGCCTTCAAAAAGCTTAAACCGTAGAAACATCAAATGAGATCAATTCCGACGCACAACAAGCAACACAGTTTAGGAGCCACAAAATAAGGGTTTACACCCATCAGTAGTTCCAGTTGCCCATTTTTACTTTGAAAAGGGTAACTTTTTGTTCATTACTACAAATAGACAAAGAAACCAACTTTATGTCTTTTTTTATTAATTCCATCACATATACTCAAAATAGACATATAGACCATAGACACAGAAAAGAACCTGCTTGAGAGAGATTGGGAAAGTCAATTTAGAGGAGAGTTCAGGAACAGCTACGATCTCCTTCACGAGCTGCCGCCAGACACGGCATACACCGGCGCAAGCCACCACGCTACGCCGTGACGGCCAGTCGCCGTCGTCAGCCGACTCAACCCTAATAAGGATTTCTCTGAGCAGCTCATCCGGGAGCTCCGACCATCGGAAAGGGTCCGAACCAGGAGCTGTTGAGGCTGCATCGTGGACCACGCGGTGAGGCCTGGACCGCATTTCCTGGATCAAACTTCGGATCGTCATGCGAAACCGGTGAGATCTAAAGAGATCATGGAAACATGATTTGGGTCTGAGGAATTTTTACAAGAGAATCATTTGACGGGGAAGTTAGGAGAGGTGGTGGTGTTGTTGTTGTTGTTGAGAGACGCGAAGAAGATTCGGACAATAATGGAGGCTTCTTTTTTTTTTCTTTCTTTCTTCTAAAACGCTTTACCGCTTCGTAGAGAATTTGTACTTTCTTTTTATTATTTTTCAGTGATTTTTTTGCTTTGGGAAGATGATGATAATGTGTGAACACTACGATTAGGATAAGGATAATAAACCGGTCTGAACAAGAAAAATTGCTTAAACCGGGGGAGTTTCGTAAGAATGTGAAATCAATTCATGAATTTAGTACTATATATTGATAAATGGTCAGGCCAAAAAAGCTAGATAAATCACTCCACGAATTTGTCGATAATAATAACAAAAAAAAAGAGACAAATTCAGAATAAGCGTCTATATGTTTATCGTTACAATTCGACGTATGAAATACTAGCCTTGTAGTACTGTTTTTGTCTATATACATTCCAACGAAAAGATACTTTTGGCCAAACCATAATTTGCAAGCCATTAGTGTTTACACCATCATCATCTCGATTCCTTTACTTTCTACTCTCCTCATACACAGCAATAACATCAAAGTAGCTAAACTGTAGGGTTTCTTTTTTCATCGTAGATATAGATTCCATGGTATGTTATGGTTTTCTATTAATACTTTGAATTACTGTATCTACGATGATGTAAAATTTTCTAGCCGCCAACACAATTTTGTATTATATACATATGCATGTGTGGCATCTTAAAAGAAAGGGAAAAATATACATGTAGATCGGAGGCACGAAAGTATAAAGACCACGAGGTATTCAGGTTGCTAAATGAACATGTTTGGCCCACTGCTATGATTTTGCAATGTTTCCATTCCCACGGGGGCGGTCCACTAACATTCCTGATCAACCAACTAAGCATCCCATTCATCTAAGGAAAATAACTATATCGACTTTTTATATCATATATCTAAAAATATCTGAACGTAAAATTACATGAAAACAGGATTCATATGTACGTAATCAAAGTTGTATCATAATGGTTTGGGCTAGTATTGTCGGCATGATATAATGCAGGTCCAAATCCGATAGTACACGTGTTTGAGTTATAGAGGGAAAATAACAAGATGTAGAGACATTATGTTAGAGCAAAAGTAAAAGAAGTTCTTAGAAATGTCAATGCAACTCATGACCTTTATTGCAAAACGTTTATTTGGAGAATTTAATACTTTACATTTGAATGCTAGGAATGAAGTAAATAATACAACTACAAGGGCGAGACAATGCATCGTGGGAGAAATGAATACAGCTTTTCTTTGCCAGTTATTAGGTTGCATTTCTATAAGAAACTGATTATATAGTAAGACTAGTATCATGGTCTAGTCAATAACCGTTTTAAAAGACATATATAATTTGTTAAAAACTCCATATGATACTTAATGACTTAATGTAGATTTAGTCTTCTCTGAAAATGTACTATATACGAAAAAACTATTGTTAATGCTTAATCCGTTTAGAAAACCATTGTCATGTAAAATACAATGAACTTTCAGTCTTGACTTTTATTTTTTATTTTCTTCCTCAAGTCATATATGAGCATTTTTTTCGGGTTGCAAGATGAATTCTGATTTATTATGTCAGAATTATCTATCCAATCAAGAAAAGGTTCTCCAAAATTATTTTGAATACGAGTTACATATATTTATATTTATAGCGAAATAAAGAAGAAAAAAATAATCAGATGAAAGGATTTTCAAAGGTTATGACGATGAAAGAAATTTACATGATGAAAAAAAATACTCAAAGACATATAATGATGAAAATGACCCTAAAATGGGAACACCAGAATTGGCTTTTGCTCTCTCTGTAAATGCAAAACAAAGAGAAAAAAGAAACAAAAAAACATCTGGACAACGGGTACTATCTTATTATTCAAATAACAAAAGCTATTTCCTTGCGATCATGACTAGTGAGTACTTTTTACATCCAAGATTTAGCTTTTCCCTTTTGGTTTTCCCTCGCAAACCCAATATTTTAGTCAAGACCCAAAAGAATCCAGTACAGAGACAAAGAAGTACATAACGATTAAAGAAAAAGAAGATGAATTAGCAACTACTCCATGATAATTCATATGACAAGGGAAAATCTTTTATACGTATTTTTTTTTTTGGCTCACTAGAGAGATTCATGAAAACCTTCTAAATCCTTTTACTAAATTAAATTTTATTAACTAGATGGTCAAGGCATGATACTAATATATCAGAAAGTAATAAGTTATTAACTCATAATATAGGGTAAGCTCTACAAAGATTCGAAAAACATAAACAATCTATGGTGTCAAAAAGGATACAAAACACAATATTTCACTTTGTTCCTGAAAAGAGAATAATCCTAAGATTATTTCACTTGGTCATGATAGTATAAGATTCCAATAAGGGGTCATAAAAGAAAACTAAAGGGTAAGCGTGTTCCCCTCTGTTGTTTTGATATATCTTTACACGACAACATCATAACCAATGAGGTAATTCCACCTTCAGCGAATCGCGACCGTCCTTTTTGGTATAGTTTCTTGAGATGGAGAGATTAGACGGTGAAGATTAGCTGACGTGAGATTTGAAAGGCGTTGACATTCTCTCTCTCTCTATATCTCTCGACATGGCTTCCTGACAATCTATAAATATATACGCCATCTTTGGCGGTCTCTCGGCTTCGTCTTCGTCTCTTTGCTGTCTTTCAACGAACTCTCTGTCTCTGTCTCTGTCTCTCTCTCTCTCTCTAGGACCTACGAGAATCATTTGATCATCGTCGGCCATTACTTTGCCAGGTATGTTTTTGATGCTTGCTTAATAGATTTTTCTTTTCTTTTTTGTTTGCATTTTTTTCTCGTGAATACTTTTCTTTACTGTTCAAAGAAGTGTGAAAATAAAGCTTCCGGTGATGAAGAGAGACCGATAAGTAGATGTTTCGTGATGAAGTCTCAAACTTGGTTAATTTCTTGATTTGAGTGTTTTGTTAGTTTCTAAATCTATTAATCGGCTCTAGACTTTTTCCATGGGTTTTTGAGATTTTTGGTATTCATAAATAAATGCTGATTCTTGTTGGAATGTCGCACTTTTTTTAATTTCCGTTTATTTGAAATTTTCCCGGCGGCTAAAGAGGGAAAAGTGGGCTGTGCAGATACTTCAATCAGTGACTTTTGAAATTCCACAAATCAAGCTTCCTTTTTTTTTTTTTTTGTAGGAAATATCTACTCTAAACGCTGAGGTTCGGAAATGGCATTCGGACTAGTAAACACTATGTTGGAGAAATCAGAGACTCTGTTGGGGTCAGATCATGCATCAGTCGTATCCATGAACTTGTTCGTGGCTCTGCTTTGCGCTTGCATCGTGCTCGGTCACTTACTTGAGGAGACTCGGTGGATGAACGAGTCAATCACCGCTCTTATTATTGTCAGCATTTTTTTGAATATATTTTTTTGTCAACACAAGTCTTGAAAACAACACAAGATTGTGATTAGAACAATGCTAAAATTTGATTACTGATTTTTGTAATAACAGGGTTCGTGTACTGGCATTGTGATCTTGCTTATAAGTGGAGGAAAAAGCTCGAGGATTCTGGTGTTTAGTGAAGATCTCTTCTTTATTTATCTTCTTCCACCTATTATATTCAATGCAGGGTAGGTTTTTTTAAATTTTCATAAAAACCGGTTACTGTATATTCAATTGAAGTCAGGTTTGACCTAACACATTTTATGTTCAGGTTTCAGGTTAAGAAGAAGCAATTTTTCCGCAACTTCATGACCATTATGTTGTTCGGTGCTATTGGTACTCTCATTTCATTTGTTATCATATCATTAGGTAAAAATCTTAACCCACTTCCCTAATTTCAAAAAACCAGTCTCCCACATTTTTATGATATTTCCAGTTATTGGTTTTTTTTTTTTTTTTTTTTNTGCTATACATTTTTTCGAGAAAATGAATATCGGAGATCTCACCATTGCGGATTATCTAGGTAAAGAAACCAAAACTTGCTCTGCTTTCTTGTTCATTAATTAGCATACCGCTTAATCTGTATTGATTTGCAGCCATTGGAGCGATATTCTCTGCTACCGATTCTGTTTGCACCTTGCAAGTAAGAGTCTTCTTATGCAACTTTCAAAAATACGATTCCAATACCTTTCCTAGTCCAAAATTAACTTTTCCCCTCTTTGTTAATCTAGGTACTTAATCAAGAAGAGACACCTCTCTTGTACAGTCTGGTCTTTGGAGAAGGTGTCGTAAACGATGCCACATCGGTTGTGCTCTTCAACGCGATACAAAGATTCGACCTCACACACATCAATTCAGCCATAGCTTTGGAGTTTGCCGGAAACTTCTTTTATCTCTTCATCTTAAGCACAGCACTTGGTGTTGCAGTAAGCTTCTTTCTGCTCCTCTAATTCCAATTTGGAATAAGCCTTAAATTTTTTTCACTCCTTTTCTTTCAGGCTGGATTGCTCAGTGCTTTCATTATCAAGAAGCTCTATTTCGGAAGGTATATATGTATGTGTATTTATTGATAGATAAAAAGGGATACATGACTCTCTTATACTCTTTATCAGCTGTTTCTTTAATCTCTTTTTGTACAATCAGGCACTCTACTGATCGTGAAGTTGCACTTATGATGCTACTAGCATACTTGTCATATATGTTGGCAGAGGTACAGAAACAAATTCGAAACGGTTTTGCTACATGTTTCCAAGACAAAATGAAAACATGAAACATTTTTTTTTCCTTTGCAGCTATTCCACTTAAGCTCTATCTTGACTGTGTTCTTCTGTGGGATTGTTATGTCTCACTACACATGGCACAATGTTACAGATAAATCAAAGGTCACTACCAGGTAAGTTTCTTTTCTTCTCGGAATAATTAGAAAAGAAAAACTCTATTAATTTGGTGACTTTGATTGACTAAAATGTTAATTTTTTTTGAGTGTAGACACACTTTTGCTGCATTGTCATTTCTAGCTGAGATCTTTATCTTTCTTTACGTTGGAATGGACGCTCTCGATATCGAAAAATGGGACGTTGTACGCAACAGGTGAGATTTCTATATATATTATGACAAAACATCAACGGAAGTATATTATTTTTTGTTTCATTTTCATGATCATGTTTTAACAACTTTGGACAGTCCTGGCCAGTCGATTGGAGTGAGTGCGATACTCCTTGGCCTTATTCTTCTAGGTCGCGCCGCCTTCGTGTTCCCTCTTTCGTTCTTGTCGAATTTGACAAAGTCTTCGCCGGATGAGAAAATCGATTGGAAGAAACAAGTAACCATTTGGTGGGCTGGTCTGATGCGTGGTGCTGTTTCGATGGCTCTTGCTTATAATCAGGTATGATCCGTGTACTACAAGAAACAAAGATAAAAAAAAGTACTTACGATCTAATCCAATGGGATTTTAACAAATTTTCCACTAACCTCTTCTCTGTTACATCACAGTTCACGACATCAGGACACACCAAGGTTCTTGGAAACGCTATCATGATCACTAGCACCATCACTGTTGTTCTATTCAGTACTGTGGTACGTTTTAAACGCTATTCCGTCCTGATTTATATTTTCATTTTAGGAATGTCCAATCCGGTTTAACCGAGCCAAAACATACCGAAAAATCGATCTAAACCGTATTTATCTTAATTTATTCCTCTAAAACGTTTATTGTTTTGTTTTCGCAGGTATTTGGATTGTTAACCAAACCGTTAGTCAAACACTTGCAGCCTCCATCAAAGAGGTCCTCCACACCGAGGTCTTCTTTCCATGAGCCGCTCCTCAATGGCGATGGCGATAGCAGCTACATCGAAAATTACGAGACGCTGCTCCGTACCCAGGGCCAGTCAGATTACCTCATGGATCATCCGCCGCCCAGTCTTGGAATGTTGTTGAATACTCCGTCCCGAGCCATTCATCTTTATTGGAGGACATTCGATAACGCGGTTATGCGTCGCATATTTGGCGGCCGAGGCGTTTCACCGATAGTTCCTGGTTCACCGATTGATACCAGTGTTCGACAGTGGAGTGAAGACGTAGAAAACAAGGAACAAAACGCTGAACCTTGATTGTGACATGACTAAGAGTCTAAGATCTTTAACTTGTTGCCTCGCGTTTTCTGGCGTTTTTGGACGCAAACACATCGTGGATGGGCTCTCACTTTTTGCCTCCGGTTTTGGTGTATTGTTTTTTGCAGCTATATGGGCGTACTTTTTGATTTGGTTTATTGGGGTCCCGTCTGATTTTGGTTTGTGGTGTGAGTAGTCTAGAGCCGGTCCCAATTTTTTGTGGTTTGAGTTTTGGCTTTTTGGTTTAGCTGTTTTCTTGTAAAATTGTAATTCTCCATGTAAATAGGGACTGATTTAGGTGTGACTTGTGACAGTGATCTTTTACATACATATGTAATTGGCTATGCTGAGCTCAATCCAATATGAGAGATAATATATATACGTGGTTGTCTTTTTGATCTACCGTGGCAACGAATTACGTGTATGTTCCATAGCTTTGATGCTTAAATATTTCTCACATCATATTGTATATTAATGTATATTGATTTCGATGATCATGTTTATGTTGATGTTGATGCAGAGGCAGACTTTGATGCATGTCTTGGGTTTGGGGTTAATTTTTTGGTAGCGCTCTATGTGATTATACTCTCTTGTGCACGGGACCTTAATCGGCTAGACGTACATTTATCGGTGTTGTTTCCAACGTTTTCACCATTGCTATGTATGTTTCACTTGTCATGGTGAACTCTCTTTGTAACTGATAAGTAAACTATTAATTCATGCAAGAAACATTAAAAAGCAATCAATCTACCAGAGGAAGAGCTTTAAGGTTAATGCGATGAATGTAATAGGCGAAATCCACAATCTTCGAACTTGTTTAAAATTTCCATTCATAAGAAGCTTAAACCGATGAACTGATGTTACAAAACTTACAATAGTCACTAACTTTTTTTTTTTGTGTGGAAATAATCTTGTTATTGTTGTTTTTTTTTTCGGTTGTTGTCACGAAAACTCTTTCTAGTTATTTTTTGGATGGCTTCTGATAGATTTTGCAAGCTCCCAAATTCTAATTTCTCTCACGGCATATAAACATTTGATATGTTATTGATAAGCTTTTGCTTTTGAAATTAACATCTTATTTTTATGCTTCTCATTAATTACATTATTGTGTTACCACTAAGGACAAAGTGAGTGGGTGTCAATCTTATACTGTGGCATGTCAATCTGTCACGCATAAACCCCTAAACACATGATGTGAACATAAAGAAATGTCCTTTTATTCCTTTCCGACTATGTATAAATTTAATAATTGAGATGTTAGACTCTTTTCTCTTTCTGATGCGTAATTGTTATGGCATTAAGAGAATCCGAAAAAAAATAAAGCGTGGGACAAGAGAAGACGGCACCTTTTTTCTTTTTCCCGTGACCGTGCGGCAGCATATGCAGCAACTCACATGCGTCTCTATCCTTCTGGCATTTTACGAATTAAATGCTATATATTTAACTAAAGACGCTAATTCACAAAATTTATTAAGACATTGCTTCCTCTAAACTCATAATTAGACCCGTCTTAAGATTAAGACCAAAATAAATAAATAAAAAGTGGTATTTTACTTATAGTGTTCTGTTATCTACACTATTACTATAATTAGAAATTGATAATAGTGGACCAATATATATGTATGGCAAAATTAGTAGTCCACGACTCAAGTATCATTCGATACATGCATATAAACAGTAAACTGTATTGTACGAAACAGAACAGTAAAATTGTAAAGCATATGACACTTTAATTTGAAATGTGATTTCAACTTTTTCAAAAGGTCCTTTAGCAAGAAAAAAAGAAAGATCAAGTGCAGAAAAGAACAAATGAAGTCCTCATAAAATAGATCAACTCCTAAGTAACATATAATTTTTAAAGATGGTATATAAATATGTAATACACTTAATTAAGTGTATCCATATATTGTGTGGTTTTGACGTAATACAATGTTTACCGTTTGAAGCCTAAATTTTTAACAAGAGATTCACAATACGAATTACGAAGTGAAAAAAATAGTGAGATGGATGAAAAAATGTTTATTTGAGATATAAAATGATTATTCTGGGACAATGAAACTCATGAAAGCAAATACGTACGTGAGTGTATAAATAAGCTACTACAAAGCTAAAACGACAAGAGGCCGGAGCAAGAAACAAGAGATGACGGCGTATACGACGGAGTGGAGAACTCCCGGAGCTTGAAGAGACGGAGCAGCAGGAGATGAAGCCGGCGGAGAAGCGGAGGGAGCAAAGGCTGGATCAGGATCGGCCATAACGTCATCGCTTTCAGGATCAGGAAGGGTTGAGTTAGTAGAAGGGATGGTTTGAGTGGAGGAGACGGAGGGAGAAGGGAGGAGAGGAGCTATATCCGGCGAGATCTGTTGTTCAACGGGAGAGATGGTTGGAGAAGATGGGATAATTGTATTTGTCGTCGGCAAAGAGAATGTAAGTGAGAAGAGAGAGACGAAGGTGATGAGTGTTAAGATTAAAGATGAAGCCATTTCTTTTGTTACTGTAATGATGAACGAATCAAGGGTAGCTTCTTTTCTTTTTTGTTGAGGTTGTCTCTCTCTCTTTCTCTCTACTGATCAAAGTGCATTTTGTGTTGCAATGATACTGTCTCTCTTTAAAGAAACTTTTAGCTTCAATAGTAAGAAATTAGAATTTGATTAAAAATGAATTTTTATCTCACTTTCTTAATAATCAAAAGAATGTGTTCGGTGGAAAAGGTTTTTCTTTTGTTGTAAATGTTGAAGTGGGCGTATAGATCGATAGTATCTAACTTTTTAGTAGAAGTTGAGTACGTATCGCACATACTATTAGATTTCCAAATGAAACATACGATTTTCTTAAGAATACTTAAATTTGTTTGAGACTCGGTAACTTATTATGTCATTTGTTCTTTTTAGATAGGGGACTCATTATAACTTATAGCGGTGGATTACGTAACAAAAATCTAAACCAAACTAATCCAAAGTATAAATCCTAATTCTAAGCACGAGTGGTTAAGTTTGTTTTTTGGACGTTTAAGCAAAAAGCACACTTAATTTAGCCATCTATAAAGTATTTTGGAATTTGAAATGTTCCAAAACAAATATTGTTGTCGTTTGTTCTAAATTTGTTGGTGAGGAAAAAAGCTCAGTGGTGAGTGGTCTAAGAGTTTTCTTTTAGGTTGTTGGTTTCTAATGATATATCTATTTGAATATGAGTTTGCTTAAGGTTTTTGTTTACTTTAAACATTTTTATTTAATTTCCATAAAATGAACCAACGCTTAAGTTTTTTTTTGTTTTCACCTTTTTGTTTAAACTTTTAAATGCATTGTTATCCAATTTCGATAAACTGAACCAAATCCAATTGGAAAATGTATAAACATGAAATCAAACAAAAATTAATTTAGCTAAACATGTGTACCTAATCTAAAAGTCAAAACCGAACTAAAATCTAAAGATATATTCTACCATGTATCGAAATCAAACCATGTTCAATCGACCGGTACTATATTTTGTTTTCGTTTCAACTACTATTTTTTTTTTTCTAATTCAACTACTTATTTTCTAAAAACGAAAACTTTGATCTCTCGAAATATATCAAAATTGTTAAATTGCTTGGTTTCAGAAAACGTCACAATAAATCAAGGATAAGAGTTAGTGGAACCTCATGAGTGATGAACCAACGGCTCAGCAGTCTTATATACTAGTGTATGATTAGTGTGTGATTATTGCTGTGAGTGAAGGTAAAGCTTCATTCCTGATTTTAATTAGCATCTAGTTACGAAGTGTTGAGGTAGCGATCATAGACCCAAAACATACAAGTTCATTAAACAGGCTTATCATGGACCCACTAAATTCAGCCCACTAACGTAATGCAAAACATACTGAGCCCAACAATTGATCATTATGGAACTGTAGTACCTTTATATTTGTTTGACTAATTTGTGCAATATCACACTCTTTTCGTAACATTTCACTTTGTTCTTCTTACTCGAAAACCTCTGATTTTCTCTCGAAGATATATATATATATATATATATATATATATATCTAACATACATAATCATGAAAGAAAATATAAATCCCAGTTTCTTATTGGCTGTCAGGGAAAAAAACTTGTAAGGAGAAAAATGAAAGAAGTACTTTTTTTTTAATTTTGTTTTTCGGCCGAATGTCACACCACCTATCCAAAAGCCACCTACCCAATTTCGGTTTAGTGTATAAAAAATGTAAAAAATTAAAAATTTGGAAAATTGTGGAAAAAAAAGCCGCAAAGGGTCCGTTGTTTGACGACGTCTCCACAATGGCTTCTTCTTCAACTAATGCTCGTTTCACCTACCCTCCTCATGTACTCTCCAACCCACGTCCGTCACCAACCTCCGTCTCCAACCTCCGTCTTCCGGCCGCCCATTTCCCTCTCCGCTTCAAATCGAATTTCTTCTCCGCCGAATTCTCTTCCCTGCAAACCAGGAGTGTGCCGGTTCCTGTTGTATTTTCCGATCGTCAGCGCCGTCGAAGCATGGAACCAAGCAATGTCTATGTTAGTGATTCTTTCCCTTGCTTCTAATTTTCACTCGGGCTCTCTCTTATGTTTCGGAGAGACGATGATGAACTTACAGATTTGTCTGTCCGAATAAAGTTTGCTCTTTTCTTTTCTGAGTTTGTTGTTTCGTGGAAGACATTATTAGTTCCATGTTTATTATTCTCCTTGAATGTTTGTTTAGCTCTGAGTAGTAGTTGAAGCTTATGGATTGTGGCATTTATTATCCTGTTTTTGTGAGCTTAGGTGGCTTCTAATTCTATGGAAACGGAGATCGGAAGTCAAGGAATTGCGAAAAATCCGAGCTTGATCTGTGCTCCAGTGATGGCGGATTCAATAGACAAGATGGTGACTGAAACGTGCAAAGCCCAGGAATTGGGTGCCGATTTGGTGGAAATTCGATTAGATAGTCTGAAAGTTTTCAACCCTCTTGAGGATCTGAAAACTATCATAGAGAAATCTCCTTTGCCTACTCTATTCACCTACAGGTTTGTTTCTGTCTATGTTCAAGCTTGAGACTTTTCCTCTCAAGTTATGAGCTAGTAATTCCTGTATGAGTAATGTTATTGTGTTTGTATCATTTCTCTTCTGTAGACCAAAATGGGAAGGTGGTCAATATGAAGGTGATGAAAATGAGCGACTGGATGTGCTCCGTTTGGCTATGGAATTGGGAGCTGATTACGTTGATGTTGAACTTCAGGTTATCATCGTAAAAACTGAAGATTTTTGGTATTCACTAGGTGTTTTTGATGCTGATTAGTTTGTCCTTCTTCGTATTTGTATGTTTTAAGGTTGCAAGTGAGTTCATCAAATCGATTAACGGAAAGAAGCCTGAAAATTTTAGAGTTATTGTTTCATCGCACAACTATCAGAACACCCCTTCTGTTGAGGATCTCAGTGAACTTGCTGTAAGAATACAACAGGCTGGAGCCGACATAGTGAAAATTGCTACCACGGCTGTGGATATCACAGATGTTGCTCGCATGTTCCACATAACCTCAAATGCTCAAGTAAGTTGCCTTGCGTGTTGGCATTATGTAGATCTCTGAATGTGATTCTCTGCTGTCACGGTTTGAATTTTTTTCACTCAAATTTCAGGTTCCCACAATCGGACTTGTTATGGGCGAAAGAGGTCTAATGTCTCGGATTCTTTGTTCGAAGTTTGGTGGATATTTGACCTTTGGTACCTTGGAATCTGGAAAAGTTTCTGCGCCAGGTCAACCAACGATCAAGGATCTGTTGGATCTTTACAACTTTAGAAGAATTGGTCCAGACACTAAGGTCTATGGAATTATTGGCAAGCCTGTCAGTCACAGCAAATCACCTATTGTTCACAATCAAGCTTTCAAGTCGGTTGATTTTAATGGAGTATATGTCCACCTGCTAGTTGATGATCTTGCAAGCTTTCTCAAAGCATACTCATCTTCTGATTTCGCTGGATTCAGGTAATTTATCTCGTTGACAACTAAGCTTTTACTCCGGGGTAGAAAGTTCCGAAGTAATGAACAGAACGTTTTTGGGTGAATGACTAAATCGATTGTTTACCTGCAGCTGTACAATTCCTCACAAAGAAGCTGCATTGAAATGTAGTGATGAAGTTGATCCATTGGCAAAGGTCTGGTTAACTAATCACCACCAGATAATTCTGATAACCCCAGTCACTACCAGATAGAATAAATCACCATCCTGCTTTACCCTGAATGCGTTATTTTTCTACCTTTTACAGTCTATAGGAGCTGTGAACACTATACTAAGGAGACCAAGCGACGGAAAGTTGCTGGGTTACAACACGGATTGTATTGGTTCCATTTCTGCTATTGAGGATGGCCTTCGAAGTAAGTTCTATGTTCACAGCATTAATCCATTGTTGCTCCTCGTGGAGAAATTTCGGTTTGACCCATGTAGCTTTTTCCTTTTCTATTCTTAAGGCACAAGTGATCCAAGCAGTGTAGCTTCTTCATCTTCGCCATTAGCCGGTAAAACAGTGGTGGTTATTGGTGCTGGTGGAGCAGGCAAGGCACTTGCTTATGGCGCAAAAGAGAAGGGGGCCAAAGTTGTAATTGCTAATCGAACTTACGGTAAAATACATGTCCCTTTTTGAACTAGATATTATATTACCGGCCATGACACTACTCTTCATCTCCTCATCTCTTTTTGGTTGTCATGTTGGCGGTAGTCACTGATGATATGATTTTTTTTCTGTTCCTGGTGTTGTGTTTTTGAAGAACGAGCAGTAGAGCTCGCAGAAGCAATTGGAGGCAGAGCGTTATCTCTCACGGATTTAGATAACTTCCACCCAGAAGATAGCATGGTTTTGGCCAACACCACGTCTATGGGTATGCAACCAAATGTTGATGAGACTCCCATTTCCAAGGTTAGCTCTCCCTCTGTCCTTTTGCTTTCTATAACGAAGGACCCGTTCTATTTCTTTTGTGTTATGTAATGAACAAAAAACCAGTCTTATCGCCTGCAAATATCTTGGAAAAATCTTTAATAGATAGCTTCTTTTTGTTTCACCAGCACGCATTGAAGCACTACGCACTAGTCTTTGATGCGGTTTACACTCCAAGAATCACCCGACTGTTACGGGAAGCAGAAGAATGCGGAGCCATAACTGTGTCGGGATCAGAGATGTTTGTCAGGCAGGCTTACGAGCAGTTTGAGATTTTCACCGGTTTGCCCGGTAAGTGTGACTCATAATACCGAAACACAAGCCATGTCTCGGTTTTCCATAAAACTTAACAAAAAAGCTGACTATTACCACTAACCTCCATCTAATATGAAAGCTTAATGTTCCATTGTTGTGCAGCTCCAAAGGAACTCTACTGGCAAATCATGTCAAAGTACTGAGACCTCGCTTGTGTGTATGTGTATCTTCTTCTTCCGCGGAAACTCACGTCAATAAACTTTAGAAATGCCCATTTGTATTATTCAGAGAGTGAACGATAAAAGTTTTTTGAGTTGATGATTTTGGAAAGTGCAATATCGATTACTAGTGCTTGTGAAATTTGTACAATATCAATGACAAAATAATCAAGTGACACTTTTCCTATCAGTTGAACTACTTTGACAGTTATCCCAATACTATTTTCTTGTTATTGACGGAAAAAGAAAGAAACTGCTGCACACACAACACAATGCATAGGAATTCGAGATTTTATTTTCCCGCCAAATTAAATTGGGAAATGAGGATTTTCCCACGCGAACACACAGATTAAAAAGAAAACTCTTCCGCCAGATCTTCTCTTATTTCTCTCTCTCTCTCTCTCGCGACGTTTGGGTATCCTCAGCGAGCGAACGAACGAAAGTAAGCTTTCCTTTTTTTTTTTATTTATCTTTGTGAATTTGAGTTTTCCATTATTTTGATTGGGAATCTGTTCGTCTCTCTCTCATCTCAACGTATTCTTATGTACTTCCGATTTGTAGTTTTCCAGATTTTAATTTCTTTTCTCTATTCTGTTTTTTTTTTTCTTCTCCCTCCGCCGTCTCATAGTATCGCAGTCTGATGACGTCGTTTTAACAGAAAAGTCTGACTGTAATTTCAAACTCTTTTAATTCTAATTAAAATTGAAGGGCTTATATGCAATTAGTTCAGAACACGTCATCTTTGAAATAAACCACGGAAGTTAAAAATCAAATTTACTAGAAAACCCAAAACCATAACCAGAAAAAGAAAGGTTACAATAGAATAGCTTTTTTAGTATATTGCATCGTCAAGTTAGCCGGAGACTCCTTCCTCTCCGCCGATCGCCTCCTGCCCTTCCCGTGAGCTCTTAAAAAAACATTCTCTCATTTTTTTGTTTGTTCTCCAACTAAGTACACCTCCAATTCATTGTCCATCGGATCATCATAGATCGATTTTTAATTCTCAGAATTTTCTACTCTGTTTTTGATTCGCTCCTACACGAATTGCCTCTGTATGTATCATAGAGAAATTCGCCGTTGGGGTTTCTTAATTTTGGGTTTAATTCTCTCTCTCTTTGCATTTCAATCACATCTGTCTAACATTGGTTTTGTAGAGAACGTAGACACTTGGCTTAGGGTTTTTCTTTTGGTCTAAATTCTCGAATGTCGCAAACTGAACGAGTATGTTTACTTTTTTTTGTTGCATTAGGTTCCAAAGGATATACCTTTTAGCCAGAGTGGCCCAGGAGGATCTGTACTAGTTTAAAACTGTATTCGTACATTGTTGGTTCGTATATCTATACTTTTTTGCCTTACCAGTTGTTTAGCGGTTTTAGAGTTTGTACCTCACTCATCTAACTGACAAAGGCTTTTATTTATCTGTAGCAGGATACAAGCTGAGGTGGAATTGGATAAAAGGTCATTTTGTTTATTCTTTCCTCTGGTTTTTCTGGGGTGGTTCTATGATACCTGTGTTGGATTGATAATGAGTGTCAACAGAGATGAGGCTCTTAGAGCCAAAGGTTTAGCGGAGGGTTTGATGCAAAAGGCTGATTTCACCGCTGCTCGTAAGTTTGCGATGAAGGCTCACAAGATGGATTCCACCCTGGAGAACATATCTCATATGACAATGGTTTGCGATGTGCACTGCGCTGCAACTGAGAAGCTCTTCGGGAATGAGATGGATTGGTACGGCATACTTCAGGTTGACCTTAATGCTAATGATCTCATCATCAAGAAACAGTACAAGAGGCTCGCGCTTCTTCTCCACCCCGATAAAAACAAGCTCCCCGGTGCTGAATCTGCTTTTAAACTGATTGGTGAAGCCCAGAGGATACTTTTGGATAAAGAGAAAAGGACGCTTCATGACATTAAACGCAAAAATTGGAGAAGGCCTGCACCGGCACCATCATATAAAACCCAACAGGTGCCGAGTTATCGCACACAGCAGGCAAGCGTTCACATGAGGAATGTCTTCAACGAGTTGAGACCCGAGAATAGGCATCCCCAGCAGAAAGCTCCAGCCCAACCAGCCGCCTTCACTCACCGTCCAACCTTTTGGACCTCTTGTCCCTTCTGCCGGTGTAATTATGAGTATGGTAGGGAACATATCAAGAGAGAGATCACTTGTCAGGCTTGCAAAAAACAGTTTACTGCTTTTGAAATCCCTTTCCGGAGTGTACCACCGGCACAAAGCTCATGTCAGACTACCTCTTCTTTCCCACAGCAGAACAAGTTTCCAGGCCAAAAGGCTTGCAATGAACCGCACAAGCGTCCAGATGATCCTGCCACTGTTTCCTCTGGAAAGGCGAGTTTCCCTATGTCGGCTTCTACTTCACAAAATGATAACAGAAAGACGAAGAGAAAGAATATGGTTGAATCTAGTGAAAGCTCTGACAGTGAAAGTAGTAGCGACTCAGAAGTTGTTGTAAATGATACGATGGCCGCACGAGATATGGGGTCCAATGGACGGCAGCCTCGGAGGTCAGTACGTAGCAAGCGTCAGGTTTCTTATAATGAGAATTTGAGCGACGACGATGTAGACTTAGTTAACAACAATGGGGAAGGGTCCGGGAAAAATATGGATACTGAAAAGGAAGAAGAGCCAGAAGACGAAAAGCAGACACATGAGGATGACCACCCTACTGAAAGCTTGCCGAATGGCATAAACCCAAAGGAGAAGATAAAAGAAGACCAGGTGGAAAGCTTAAATGATTCGGAGGACGATTCAAGTTTAGGGAGTGAAGCAGAACCAAATCTTATCAACTATGATGATCCTGAATTTTTTGACTTCGATAAGTTGAGGGATAAAAGCTGTTTTAAACTTGGCCAGATCTGGGCTTTATATGATGAAGGAGAGGGGATGCCTAGATTTTATGCTGTTATAAAAAAAGTAACAACTCCAGATTTCTCGGTAAAGTACAGATGGTTAGAGGCAGAAGACGATGAAGAGGATGAAACACGAAATTTGCCTGTCTCTGTTGGTAGGTACGAACTTGGGGTTGAGGAGAAGACAAATAGTTGTGCCATTTTCTCTCATTTGGTCTGCAGCAAAACAAGAAGCAACGCCCGGTACTTTAAGGTATTCCCGGGGATAGGAGAAACGTGGGCCCTTTTCAAGAACTGGAACATGGACTTGTCCTCCGACTCCGATTCTACTCGTGAGTATGAGTTTGTTGTGATCGTGTCTGCAAACGCAGAGGGGTCCACGATATCGGTCGGGTTCTTGTCTAAAGTGAAAGGCTTTAAATATATTTTCTGTCCAATGCGAAAGGATGGAGCAGACAATTGTGAGATTCCACCCCACGAGTTCCGTAGATTCTCACATAGGGTCCCGTCATTCAGATTGAAGGGAACGGAAGGGAGAGGCGTATCCGAAGGTTGGTATGAGCTTGATCCAGCTGCTTTACCAGTCCCTGGTTCTCAAAATATATCAGGAGAAGAAGCAACAGCTCAAGACCAAGACCATCAATCTCCACCTTCAGGATCTGCTTGATATTATCTCGACGAGAGGCTGGCTGTGTCCATGACTTGGTCAAATCACTATTCGTGGATCCGGTTTATTCTGTATGGGCGTACTGAGAGGGAAAATCTGGAGCTCCCGAGAGGCCTTTTGTTAAGCTGGATACCTCTGTGTTGTCCCGTTACATGAACAAGTCATGATTGGGGAGATTGTTTTGTTGTTTGTCGCTAGCCCTTGGGTTTTCTATTTCTTGGTTTACTCAGACTTGTAGCTTAATCAGCATATCCTTCAAACCACATTGTTGCAACAGTAAGAGACTGGTACCTATAAGTTCACTTGTAACATAGCATCCGTTTCAACTTCCGTCATGAGAGTACGGTTCGTTTGATAGGACGTTGAATGATGTTAGCAATACGTCCTGACCGATAATGTAATACATTCTTAATGGTACTAACATCAGGGCATTTGGTCTAGTGGTATGATTCTCGCTTTGGGTGCGAGAGGTCCCGAGTTCGATTCTCGGAATGCCCCTTTTATCGAAGAGATGTTTTAATGAAGCCAAGATGAACCTACCGCATTGTAGGACATTAGCAATTTTTTTTCAGAAGAGAAGAAACAGATCACATACATATAACGCTTTTCACCTTATACACGAATTTCTCTTTTACAACTTCCCCGGAAAAAAAAAAAGAATAAAGGGGGCACAAAAAAGGAACTTTGAGTAACATGTTCAAAGAAGAGCGCAGATATTTACATTTTACATGTCACTGCTGGATCAGATGAACACCTTCTTCTTCTTCTTCAACTTCTTCCAGTATACAAACACACGGAATAACAGAGAAACCAAAGGAAAAGAGTTTTCATACTGGAGTTGAGTTTTCTGCAATACGTACACGCCAAGCGAAATAATGAAGGTACAAGGAGTTTAGACACACGGCTATCCCAAAACCAAGAATCCCAGCGAAAAGTATAGAATAGATGGGAGGTAGTCTCACCTGAAATAGAGAGATTCAGAAAATGTTTTGATTTCCATTTTACCAGTAATAACATGCGGGAAACCCAACTTAAGTGAGAATATTGCTTACGGTAGCATATAATAGATGAACCAACATGCCTACAAGCGCAAACTCAAGTGCTGCATATGTCCATATGTATTCTCTGATAGCTGCAGAGTCAGGTTGTAATAACAGAAGTTTTAAAATTTTGTTGGCCAACAAAGGAAAGAGAGAGGCTTTGGAGGTCTCTGGGGCAGGGTGGTTGTTTTTACCTAGGACGATGGCAAAAACGGATGCTAAGAGCCCCAACGTTAATGAAAACGGCGCTGCTAAGTAGATAGCTTGCGTGTTCAGGTCCCGAATCTACAAAAGAAACATATAACAACCTTGTCAATATCTTTTGTAACAAAGTATCAAGTATCAACCAAAACAAAGAAATTGTATCGGTGGCTACCAGTAATTGCTCGAGGAAGAAGAAGTAACAGACTGTACTGATTAGAACTAGCACCACAAACTCTTGCCAAGCACTGCACCAAACCATTCAGTTCTCAGTTGTGTTATAACGAAGAACGGTGAAAAGAGAATCTTGAAGTTACCTAGCGGTTTGTGACTGCATATTCTGTTGACTGCGATCACGCCTGTTGTTTGGTTGATTAGTTGTAGGTACGCGAAGCAATATAACCGGTAGGTTCTTGACTTCTTGTCTGCAGACGTCACAAGTTCTTGTCCCCTTTGTACTAAACCACTTAATTGCACACGCTTCATGAACAAGTCTGAGATCACCTTTGCAGCTGCACTCCATTTTCAGAGTATTGCCTTCTTCGCACACGTCCAGACAGATCCTGCACACCGCTTCTTCTTCTGGAATTTCTTCTTCGGTTTCTTCCGTGGGAACGGGAGAGATTTGATCTGCCAAAAGAAGAAAAAACAAAACCAAGACCATAACTATAGGCAGATTTCTTTCAATTCTCAATTAAAAAAAGATTGTTGAATCAACCATACGAATATGCAGTTTATCTTCCACTGACTAAACGTTAATATGCTTTATACCAAAAATACTGCACATGAATCAATCTATTTCTCATACTATTATTATGCAGACCTCAAGTTTTCTCTTTAAGTCTGTATCTTTTGGTTCAATGAAAATTCAAAAGCAGCCGACAGAAAAAAGCTCCATTCAAGAAAGTCAGCATCAAATGGTTAAGCGACTGACTAAACTCAAACATTCAGATGATAACGCTTGGGAAAATCTATGATGTTATCATACATCTGTTAGAAACATGTACCTGCGCTTGTTTCAGACGAAACACGAGCTTTGTGGTTGTCAAAGGAAATGGATCGGACAATCACTTTGTTTCTCCCAGGCATGGACAAGGACCTTGGAACCGCAGGATGAACATAATCTTTCTGCAACAAAATACAATCTTCATTTTTTCTCTTTTTTCAGCTAATCTTCAAGAACAGGAATTTCTTTAGTAAATTTAACAAATTTGCACATTGTAACTGTAAGATGGAAAATAACTCACAATAGGCGGTTCACCGGGGACACCAACTGAAACCTGTGCAGATACCACAGGAGACAACTTTGCGGCCTGTCTAGATGGAAGCGACAAGCATCTTTTCCAATAAGGCGAAGTTGTTGAACCGGAGGTATTGGGCTTAATAGCTGTTTCCATGAGACCGGGAGATAGTAGAGAGCTTCTCTCGCTTTCAGGTTGAGCTACAACTTTCCTTTTCAAGCTTAGATTACGCAAGATTCCTCTTGGTGAGGATGTAGTGCCACTTTTGAATGAACTTGTGGACTTCAGTGAACTCTTTGGGTTACGGCCGCCAACAAATGGAATTGGTCGAGGGGGTATTTGTATTGAAAGATCCAAGTGGGTTCCGCTGGGTTGAGAGCTCGGGACATCTTCTGTAGAATTTTCTTTCACCTGGTGATCACCCTATATAAGTGGTAATACATGCCAAAGTTCAGGCCTCTCTCATGCACAATAAAGCAAACACTAAAACCGAAAAATGATTATAACATTTGATCACAGAAAGAGATAATCAGCATTTTCAATTTGAATCACTGAGAATCGTTAGTCTTTCAGATCTCTACATCATTGATACTTGAACTAATAAGAAACATAAACTTGCTTTCCTTTTACCTGACTCTTTAAAAGATACTAACTTTGGAATGGAACACATATGCAAACTAGACGTCGTGCTCAAATACACAAGCTTTCTCTAAGAAAACATTCTCACATGCCAACGGATTTGTACTTCTCATTTCACGTTTTTTCCTCAGAAAAGCTGAAAACTTGTTATATGTATAAAACAAATCCCAAGTGGCTCAGTTTTTTTTTTAATTATCTTTTACAACAGAGACATAAATAAATCAAAAGGAGATTGAATGGCTAGTAAGTGAATCAATCAGATAGATCAAAATCCAGATTCTAGACGAACAGAGGAAAAGAGAAGATGTCCTAAATATAACTTGTAGCCAATATAAACCCTAAAACTTAACAGGAAAAATCATTAATAATCCAACCGTAGAGATCAGAAAGAGAAGACAGAATGAACAAAACAAAGAAAACCCAGATACGTTGTCAAATTAGGAGAGATTAGTTTATCAGGCACATGCTCTAAGGAAAAAGCTTTAAGATTTACCTTTATAATCTCTACAAACACAGAATAATAAAGAGGAAGAGACAAAGATGAGATTTTTTTTTGTTTGGTTTGAAAAAAATGAACCTGAGGAGAAGAAGAATGAGGCGGAAGAGGAGAAGAAGAATCCCCCACGATTATAGCAATTTCGGGTTGTTGACCTGCCGAATCTTGCATCATCATCTAACCAATATTAAACCGATGATATCAATTACTTACTTACTATACGAAATCAAAGCTGCTCGACAAATATTCTGAGAGAAGAGAGAGAGAGAGAGAGAGAGAGAGAGAGAGAGAGAGAGAGAGAGAGAGAGAGAGAAACGAGAAGAGAGAGAGAAACGAGAAGAGAGAAGCAATCTCTGTATTTGATGAAATAATTTTAGAGAAAATACAGAGAATTATTTAAGCTGAATCCCACGACTGACATTATACGGAAAGGCTTTTACTTTTTTATGTTCACTTACGTTGCCACTGACACAACACTACTGTTCTTTAATATCCCATAATCCTATTTAGTACTAGTATTTATTATTTAAATATATCGACATAAGAAAACAAACCGAATCATATTCTTGTCGTTGATTTCGACCAAGATGACGAGGAAATTTCAACGTTATGAGTTTCGACCCTCATCTTCTTGTCGATTATGTCACTTTCCAGGATCAAATCCTTCTTACGCATTTGAAGTTTTTTCTATGTGATTTTGGAAATTAACTAGTATATGTGTATATTAGTCTTTACCAAAAAAAAAAAAAGGTTGGGTTTGAAAGTAATAACAAAAAGCTACTTTTTGAAATAAAATAAAAAACTATAGGTTGATGAACTTTATTAGTGGCCTTATCTACGTATACTTTCAATTACACTACTATAAAAATATTCCAAAATCACAAGTCACAATGATCATTAATAAACATCGCCGTCTTCAGTTCCTCACCAGGATTTCTTGTCTAAACTACCCTATCCCCAAAGTATTATACCACATGCTACAATTATACGCTCCAATGAAATAATACTAATACCGTTTGGTGGGTTGCGGTTTCAATATATTTTAATTCTGATCCACATCTTCCAAATGAACTTTTTTCATGTGTCTTCTCGATCATTACGATTGTCTCCATCGATGGTCATCACCATTTGTAGAACCCACAAGCTGCTTCTAGGAAAATTAACTCATGTCGGAGGAATCTACGGTTTCTTCTGCAACTTGAAACAAGACAAGTGTTTTTGATGTCTATGGACCCACAAACAAACAAATGTTTATGTCTTTTTACATTGGGATCAATACAAATGTATCAACATACGAAGCGTTAGGCCTAAAGAACTATTACTGTTTTGGGAGATGGTAAGGACAATAAATTCGATAAAATATCTGATGAAAGCATGTGTCCATAACGAGACGGATTATTCAATTTTTATACTGTTGTAGTGAAAAAGCTAAATTAGCCATTTTACATGAGAAAATTTCAATCGTTAAGAGTCTAATTAGAGAAATTTTGTTTTCTTTTTGATGTTTCCATGTCATATTAAACTAGTCAGTTTAAATTATTGTATCTTCTGTAAACACGTTTCCGACGGAACAAGGATATGTGTAATCTAGTGTTTGTAATTTCTTACGCTTTAATCCATTAATTCGGTTGAAACCAATGATCGTTCATAATGTTTTTGTTGTTGGTTAGAATAAATTTTAGGTCAATGACAAATTTAGCCTACTAGTCTTATTAATAAAGAATAACATGTCACATTCGTCCACAAAAAAAATATTATTTTCACCACTAGTCAATCCATTCATGAATCAGGATAGTAGTCAATTGAGATGTGTGGGGTAAGCCAAGTTGTTAACAACCTCTAGTGTGAGAGAATCGAACAAAGTATAAGTCAGGATTCATATGACATAATAATAAGAGAACTGATCCATATATTTTTGATAGTTATTAATTAAGATAACCTCGGGGTTTCTACTGTTTTATGGCATAAAGTTCAAATTGGAGGGTTTTTTTAAAAAAAACAAAGTTCGGGATCTTCAACCGGCCAATACTACTGAACAGTTGAACTATAATATCAAACAACTATCACTAAAGCAAAAGATAATGGTAACAAAGGATTTAACAGATATCGTCCAACCTTGGTGTTTGGCTATGATGATTAAGAATTTAGTGACCTTAGACTCAAATTAGGGATAAACTGACTGTTTCGATTTAATATTTTTGTTTGTGTGGTCGAAGTCGTAGGAGGGAAACATCGTGTCCTACTCCTATAGTCATATTCTATCACAATCAGTAACCAAACACAGAAAGGAGAGTAGAGACTGGTCAAATGTTGATATGCTTAAAATATCATTATATAACCACCGACCCAAAAGAAGTGTTCATTTAATCATCATAAATGGAACTTAATTCGATTTATATGACTCGTGTCGAAGTCATGATGGTCGATTAGGATCAATCCCGATCATGGATTTAGGTTAATCTAAAAAGAGCCGTTTATGATTTGCCTTGTTAGGCCAAACAATTCAGATGAATAAAGAGTATTAGGTTTCTTTAAAGATTGCAGAAGAGAAAAAAAAACTCAAAAATCTTTAATTGGTTAGGTATTTGTTGGTTGGTTCATCATTTAGGCAGTCAAAAGAGTGAATGAATTAGGAAAGACATAGGAAGCTCCTAAGGTTAACTTGTTGGGTAAGAAACTATCTACTCAAGAGTGTCTCAAACTCTAGATATTGCTTGCTGCGCTCGACTTGGTTTACGATCAGTTTACCAAACCAATAGCGAACCAACGTAAATGATTCACAATACAATCCAACTGTCTTAGAATCCGAAATTGAAAAGTTATTCGATTGATGAAAGGAACTTGCATTTGGTAATAACACCTAGGCAAAAGCAAGCTTTTCGTTTTTCTTCTTCTCTTCACTTCATCTTCTGTTCTGTGAAGAGGACGTGACGATTAACTCGAGGATCGTACTTGCGGAACTCAAGCTTCTCAAGAAGTCCCTTGCTACTCTTCCTCTTGACGTAGAAGAATCCAGTGCCAGCGGCTGAAACTAGACGAATGAACATGAACGTCTTCTTCCTCTTGTCACCCATCTTGAACAAACAAGCAAGTATGTAAATGATAGAAACAGAGGGAACAAACAAAACGTATAATTTGAAAATGCTTTAAACTATGAATATGTTTGGCTACATCATATGATGGGACAAACAGATCTAATACTTAGAATTTAGACATCTCCACCAACAGAGAAATGTCAGCTCAAATACTAGAAGAATCCTTCCGAAGAGATGAAATCATCACCAAACAGATCGATACCAGTCGAAATCCAAAGACGTTACAAGATTTCGCATACCTGGAAAATTCGAAAGCGACGGAGTCCGGCCAAGGCGAGATTGATCGACCAACACTTACTTGCACAGGGATGCCCAAGTGAACCAAAACCTAAGGACGAAAAATTGGGCTTTGAGCGAACGAAATGGGCTTTACAGTGAGCCCATCATTATTAACCCACCGAAGCGGGATTGAAACGTTGCGTTTAAGTACCAGTACTATTGTTATGAATTATGGAGAGGGTGAGACATGTTCGTGCTCAATCTGACTTTTCTTTTGGTTTTGACAGCTTCGGCGAAGCATATAGGAATTATGTGTGTGTAAATTTAGCAATGCTCATCATATGGTTTAAGAAATGAAGAATCTTTTTTTCACTAGTCTTGGCTAGTCTTTATACATTATGGTTATGGATCTTCATCTCCTAGGATTGAAATTGAATTCAAAAAGCCGTTTGTTTGATATCCAGAAGCACTTGTTTGACTCTTAATTTGTGTGGTGATATAGTGATTTACTTCGTAAGAAATGATTAATCAATTTTTTAGCTTCAAATCATGAAACGATGTTCCCCTTTGTCCATAACAATCTAAAAGTTGCGTTTTTGTTGGTTAAAAGATCTTCATCAGAAAATGTAATAATAGCTCTGCCAAAAGCTTTACCTACAAGTAAAAGACAGAAAATGATCACATTTATAGACGTATTTTAAATAAAGTGTCCATGAGAATACCTTACTAATTCAAGAACAAGGGACGTTCAACAACGAACAATCCATCAGAAACAGAAAATGACAAAGACAAAGCTTGATCAATTAAAAAAACTTAATGGTACAGTCGTATGGAGAGAAGAGAATTTAAATTGTTTAACAAGCTTTACAGCTACGCCTGCAATTTCCAGGGAGCTCTGGAGTTCCCACCATGTACTCTGGGTTCTTAGCGCATTCTCCAAGCACTGCCCATCTTTCACAGCTTTCATTTATATCCGTACAGTTACCGTCATGTGTCACAATCTTATCAAATGAGTCCACGTGGATCCACTTAGTTGCTGACCATTTCTCTCCTTCAATCACAGGACAACCTCCGTGGAGGCTCAAGGGATCTGGGATTGCGTCTTGGTGGAGATTGAAGAACAACAGAGCATCTCCTTTCTTTGGTTTCACTAAATAACGTCACCCAGAAATCAAAAGATGTTTTAGAATATTCTTAGAGATACGAACTCTGCAGGAACTTATGATAAAAAGTTGTACAGCTCACCTGCAATTCCTTTCTTTGCACAGTCAGAAAGGTCGTCTTTGTTTACAGAGAGCTTGCGGCGGGAAGATTCCTGCGCGCAAAATCTTCATGAGAGAGAACCGAGAAAATGATCTATATATATGCTCTATTTATAGAACCAATACAGAGTGTCCATTGTATAGATGTAAGCAGAAAGTGATGGTTTTGTATGTACAAACCACTGCATCAGGGAAAACAGTTTCTCCACCCTTTGTGACATTGGATAGATACATGAGAACCGTTGCTATGCGGTGGCCACCACGGGCGATGTTGACTTTGTCGTGAAAGTAGTCAAAGTGAGCGTCATATTTCTGACCGTGCTCATATCTCAATACCTGAAGATCCTCCCCGTTTTCTGTCATCAGAGAGTGTAAAGGACTTAGAAACAATAATATCTTGTGAAAAGGCCTTGAACAAACTCGAGAAGAGTTGAAGTTCCTTGTTACTTGATATTCTGAAAACGATTTGACTCACTAATTAAACCATTCAGAAAGTCTTTGTTACCTTTTGGGAGGAACGTCCATGTGGAGAGCTTGTCCTCAATACCAGAAACAATAGGATCCTGTGGTTAAGCAAAGAGAGCTTTACATGAGGATAGTAGTCATTACAAAACACAACTTAAGTACCAACCATAATCCAAATGATTGATCATCATAGATACGCAGAAGCAATTTGGTTGACTTAAAACGAGCTATGAAACCTTTGAGTGGGAGTAAGCAGCAATGACAAATGAATACAGTTTTTGGGTCAATTTTACACTGGTCAATAAACATGATCATTGTTAACTCAAAATCGGTCCATAATTAGAGATCTAATTCATCGGACATGGGAAAGTTTTGGACTTTTCAGATCCGTTATTATCAGGATCAACAACAGAGAGTCAAAGTCAGTTAAGTCGATTTTCATATCATCAGAACCGAAGATCAACAAAGCCAATACAGTGAGATCTGTTGTGGCGAACCAAATCAAGGTTCAATTCAAAGTTGATGGGGGAAGTAAGAAGAAAGGGAAGGGAAAAAAAGAAGGAAAATTCCACCTTTCCTTTGGAGATAAACGTGCCGGAGCTGGTCCGAACGTCACTGACTTGACTCTCTCCATTATCGTTATCAGCAACCGCAGATCTCTGCAGATTCTCTTTCGCCTTATTTTTTTCCAAAAATAAAAAATCAGAAGAAACTGAAAATTAGCACATTCATTCAAAGGGGGAAACTTTTGAGCTCAGACCCAAAGATTTAAATTGAATAATATAATCTGCACTTACAAGGGAGATCAAATGATCACATTCCAGGTCCGTTAGAAAGCCTTCATATACAAATGCCCTGAACAAAAAACAAACACACAGATTCATAAGTTCCAGCTCAAAAAAGTTTACAAATTTACTTGCGGATTTCGATTCACTTCTCACTAATCGAGAATCAGACAACAAACAAAGCGAGACAGAGAGAGAAAAAGAGGAAAAAGTAACAAACCTGGGTTGTGAAGAAACCTGTTTGACTTTAGAAGGGTTGATGATAGAACTGGGAGAACTAATCAGAGAAGTGGAAGACTGAAGCAGGACGAGGAAGACAGCGACGAGCAACAACAATCCGCGGCGAGACATTGCAGTCGCTTGGATCCAGGAGATGAAATAATTTACTCTTTTATTTTCCAGGAAAATAAAGAGGGAAAACTTTTATTCTCTCTTCTCTCCGGAAAATGTCAACGGTCATGAAAAGTTGCTGCTCTCTACCTAATAGAGATGGCGACGACATGCGCACGTCGTTTTGCCAATCCGGTTCTTCGATGGAACATTTTCATAAAACAATTATTTCTGCTTTCCCGCAAAAGACAAAGCCCATTAAAAAACAAAAGAGTCAAGGCTTTATTAGATTAAAGCCCAATTTGACTTAAAAGCCCAATTAGACATAAAAAGCCCAATAACAAAATCTCGTTGGGTCAAAATTCGAAACCCAAAAAAGCGACGTCGGGTATGTAAAGAGGGAAAATCATCCTCGCCGGGAAGTAGTACCGACGGAGAGGCGTCGTGAGCGGAACAGAAACTTCGATTTTGTCTGGTTTCGACTTTACCCGGCGACGAATGTAACGAAGCAGCTATAAAAAAATACAAAGATGGCGTTTAAGCCTTTCGGAAAAGATTTAGGACCGGCGATGAGCTCCAAGCCATCGCCGTTTACAACGTTTGGGACTTCTGCGGCTGCTACTCAACCCACCAGGTGCGTTTTTCGATTCCGTATGGATGGATCGTACTTTCATTCCTTTTTTTTTTAATAAGATTTCTAGAAAAGTAGCTTTGAATTTGGCAGCTCTAACCGTGCGAATGTGGGATTCTTGCTTGTAGTGATTCTCCGATTCAACCACCGGCGTCTCAAAACCATTCAGGACAATCTTTTGGACCAGGTGGAATTCAAAGGTTAGATATGGCCTATGCGAGAGAATCTTAGCTTTGTTTGTGAGCATTTTCTTTCACTTTCTATGTGCTTTACATTCTAACCTGCGTTTCGGAACTTTTTGCTTCTAGTGGCCCTCCAATTCAGCGACCACCGCCTCCTTTCGCTTCTCAAACCCCTCCTCCACCCTTTATAGGTCAACCTTACCGACCAGGTGGGGTTCAAAGGTTAGACGTTCTTAACTCTATGGGCTTCATCTTCTTCCTTTGATCTTTCATGTGTTTTATGTACCTGATGATCATGTTAGGGTGGTTACTTGTTTCCTTATTTCTTTCCTTGTACTCTCTGGTTTTCTTCTTCGTTTTGAGTCTAGCCTAATTTGTTTTGGTTTTTGCTTGCACTAGTGCTCCAATGTATCGAGCACCAACTCCATTGGCTTCTCAAAATCCCTCACCCTCCTCAGGACAACCTTACCGACCCGGTGGAACTCAGAGGTTAGGAACAACTACTCTTATGGCTCTCTTTTCCTTCTTTTTTTTTCCCCTTTCCTTATATGCAAGTACATGATCCTTGGGAACGTTCTGATCCGAAACAGCTGGTGATGGGATTAACCAAGTGGTCTATTTTTTTTGGCAAAAATTCTGCTTGAATCAATCTATTGAATGGAACACTTAAATGCTATGTTTTTCAGGAGCCCAGGACCTGTCAATGGAATACCATGGGGTTCAGAAGCTTTTCCACGTCCAAGCCCCTCTGTGAGACCATATCAATTTCCTGGAGTTCAGAGGTAAAAGTCTACGTCTGATGTTTTTCACTTAGAAGAGTGTCATATTCCACATCTTGGCACAAGTGTTAATCACAAAATTCAAATGCTTTCAGTTTTCTGCAATAGTAAATATAGCAGTAGGAAAAGAGAGCAGGGTTTGGCGGAGTGCTATAGGTTTCTCTACCCATCTGAATGCCTAATATATAAGGGCTTACTATTGCAGCGGCTTTAAAACTGCCAACGAGATCACCGTCACCTGATTTGTCTTATAGAGTTTAGAAACAAGCTGTTGGATCGTTTTTGACGAATTCCCTGAATTTCACCTGCTTCATTTTTCCTCGCAGGCCTACTTTGAATCCTCAGTTTGGGCATGATGAATCAAGGATTTTCCTGAAGGATCATGGTGAACATAGTCTAGCCACGCCCCCAGCTAGTACATCACACACTCTTTCCAGAAGCGGAATTGATGTTGTTGAGATTGGTCGATCACAAGATTCAAAAAGGAAAAGGTCGGTTATGCTATTCATTTATATGAAGGCCATTTATGCCAGCAGGCTCTTTCTGCAATAGACATTCTGTCTGTTCTATAGCACTATTATATCCTTGCCTTTCTTAACACTTGTCCATTTGCCTGCACACTTTCTGTGTTCTGCGTCATGTACTGTTCTCTTTCAGATTTTTCAAAAGTTTTTTGTATGGTCTTGGTCATACGCATGGATATGATGTTCAGTGATATTATGGTTATTGATATACCTATTTCAATCTAAAATCTGAATTTTTGTTGCAGTCGGTCAGATCTTCTTCCTGATCGGAGTTCGGGGTTTTCTCGAAGAAATCATTCGCCAGTATCAGGTTTTGAGAATGGCAGCTTGGTAGATGATTTCCAGCAGCCATCTAGCCAAACTTGGATGTGAGCCTTTTATCCTCTTGTCAGTGTCATAAATGTTTTGATCTCTCCCTCCCTTTTTTCCTGAAAAATGTCATGAAATACCGCACATGTGTTATTATAGATTATAATTTAACCATGCATGTGTCTTTCCTCCTTAATTTGCATACTGACTATTAGTCTGTCGTCTCACTTGCTTTTACAACTTGTGTCCGGGAACATTTTCTCATGTTTTGTAGACGCTCACCATCTTCTGTGGACAATAATCCGGTGAGGTCGAGGATCAGTCCTAATCGCTTGAGTTATCAAGGACAAACCCCAAGCTCTTCTTTCCCTTATGCACATGATGCAGCTGAAATTCAGGAAGCTACAAAAAGAAAGTCTTCGGCTATATCACCTTCTGATAAACCTCTCCGAGACAACCCCGTATTTTCTCAACATGATTCTCGAAGGTAGACAGCATGATAACTCAAGAGATTTTGTAAGCTTTTTATTTCTTTCCGTCCTCCCCGTGTCCTACGTGTACTTATGAATAACAAGGGAAATCACGATTTAGAATAGAGGTACAATCCTAAGAAACTTTTATCACTGCAAATCGGAGTATGGGCGTATTTACCTTTAATTATAAATGGTTTCATGAAATAATTTCTACGGCTAGCCTGTGAAGTCATGCGTATTTCTCTAACAGCTTCATCTATAGTGCTCTTGCCACAAATCTGCATTTCTCTATCTAGCTGGATGTGCCTTAAATTTGCTCTTAGTTAAGCATGCTGTTAGTATGATAGGTTATCGGCATCTCCTCCTGCGTGAGGCACAAAGTCATTTATGCTTTTTTCTACGGCTAGCCTGTGAAGTCATGCTTATTTCTTTTGCAGCTTCATCTTTAGTGCTCTTGCAACAAATCTACCTTTCTCTATCTAGCTGGATGTGCCTTAAACTTGCTCTTAGTTAAGTATGCTGTTCGTATGATAGGTTATCGGCATCACCTCCTGCGTCAGGCACAAAGTCATTTATGCTTTCAAGAAGCTCAGATTCCCAATTTCCCGGGCAACCCTCCTCTGTAAATAATAATTTCAATAATGCGGTTAAGACAAGTAGTTCACCTGCAACAAAAAGGACGAGATCTCCACTTTTATATCCAGTGGATGAGGATATCCAGGGAAACTCTCTTCCGTCTCAAGATTATACTGAAGGGTAAATTAAACCACTTAGTACTGACTCTTTATATTAATATGTGAACCAATGTTTAAGTTTTCTGAACTTTGTGCATTTTCTACAGAGAAGAGCAAGCCAGGGCAAAGAGACTGGCCCGCTTCAAGGGTGAACTGGACCCTATTCCATCCCGACCTGTTGATACTCAACTTGCTAAATCATCTGTAAACAAAACTGTGAAGCCTCTGGACAACAAACAAACATTCAATTCACTGGAATCAAATAGGGATGCCCTTAAGGGAGATGCTTTGTCTGAGTATGAAAGCTCGGAGCAGCCCTCTCTTATCGTTGGATTATGCCCTGACATGTGTCCTGGTAAGCATAAGCTTGAGACATGCTTACAAAATGACAACTGAGTGTATAGGCCTTGGTTTAATTTATCTGATTAGAAAAAAAATTGCGTCACGAACAAGATTGATTTTTCCCATAACTGATTTCTAGTTCGAGTGACTAAGGGAGTAATGTGATTGTAGAGAAATATATTGAGGGATTTTTTTATTCGTCTTCCCAGAGTCAGAACGGGGGGAGCGTGAAAGGAAGGGTGACTTGGACCATTATGAGCGTGTGGATGGAGATAGGAACCAGACGAACAAATCCCTTGCTGTGAAGAAAGTAAGTTTACCTTTTTCAATTCAATTAAGCGTCAGATTCTTTCTTAAAATGACATGTCACATATGCTAGATTACCCATTTACTGTGAATGACTACTTATATATCTTCCTTTGAATAGTATACCAGGACGGCGGAGCGGGAAGCCATTTTGATACGACCAATGCCAATCCTGCAAAATACTATGGAATATTTGCTGAGTTTGCTAGACCGGCCTTACAATGAAAACTTTCTTGGCATGTACAATTTCTTATGGGATAGGATGAGAGCTATTCGAATGGATCTAAGAATGCAACATATTTTCAACCGAGAAGCTATCACTTTACTGGAGCAAATGGTCTGTGTTTTCTGATCTTATATAAAGCCCATTAAACACAATGATAAGCGGTATTCTGCTTTGGATATGTGTTTCTTATTATTGATTTACTTGTTACAGATAAGGCTTCACATAATTGCAATGCATGAGCTATGTGAATATACGAAAGGAGAGGGCTTTTCGGAGGGGTTTGATGCACACCTGAATATTGAGCAGATGAACAAGACATCTGTTGAGTTGTTTCAGATGTATGATGATCATAGGAAGAGAGGGATAACTATTCCTACAGAAAAAGAGTTCCGTGGCTATTATGCTCTTCTCAAACTCGACAAGCACCCTGGCTATAAGGTAAGTATCTTTTGGTGAAATTTGCTGTCAAATTTTTTTGCAAAGTTCTTAACCTGGCTATAATAAATTTTTACTGTTAGGTTGAACCGTCTGAGCTTTCTCTTGATCTTGCCAACATGACTCCAGAAATAAGGCAAGCTTCAGAAGTTCTCTTTGCCCGTAATGTAGCCAGGTAATTCCTTGGACTTGTTTTTGGGTGTGGGTTTGTTGATGTGATAAGTACTGAAACCAGTTGTGCAATTTCAGAGCTTGTAGAACTGGCAACTTCATCGCCTTCTTTCGCCTCGCACGAAAAGCAAGTTATCTTCAAGCATGTCTAATGCATGCTCATTTTTCGAAGGTAAGCCCTTATTTGTGGTGTAGGTTTTAAAGCTATCATTCTTACCATATTGGTGTGTGGTTAATTCACCGAGATCTAAGCTTTATTCTATTTCATCAGCTAAGAACTCTGGCACTTGCCTCCCTGCACTCGGTTCTCCAATATAATCAGGGTTTCCCAGTTTCAGATACGTCAAAGTGGATAGGGATGGAGGTAATTTTCCATCGATTTGCTACTTGGTGTATCTCTTTCGTGGTCTATCACAGAGAAATTGCTATAGGTCTTACATTTTTCTTCCGGTGATGGAATACAGGAAGAGGACATAGAAGCCTTGTTGGAGTACCATGGATTTTCAATAAAAGTGTTTGAAGAGCCATACATGGTAAAGGAAGACCTATTTCTCCATGCTGATAAGGACTATAAAACAAAATGCTCAAAACTTGTTCACATGAAAAAGTCAAGAACCATTGTGGAAGATGTTTCTGCTCCCCCGATAGGGGAAGATGTTTCTGCTCCCTCTCCGTTGTCATCCTTGCCGACAGAAGCAAATAAAGGATTTCAACCGCCTATTACCGCCCATAATCAGGAAAGGCCGCCTGCTCAAAGTCTTAAGAAACAAACATCAGTGCGCCTAGTTGATAAAGAAATGTCGGACTCCAAGACTTCCCTCTTACTGGAGGAGGACAAGCCAGTGAGGCCATCTGTTATTAATCCGGTGTGGCCATCTGTTGTAAATCCAGCAGTGGATCAACAGAAACAAAATGACCTTACGCCGGCTGGTGGATTTCATTCTCCCCTGAAGTTTAAATCTCCGTTTAATTCTCCTGGATTTCCTCAAGCCGAATCCTCGAATTTGAAGAAACAACCTAATGACGGCTACACTAGTATATCTCCTGCGGAAATTAAGCTTCCATTTGCAGGGCATATGCAAACGACCCTTGTGCCTAGACCTACTTTGCAACAAAGTCCGAAGTCTATGCCAATGGAGAGTGTGCCTGTAACTACCATTTCAGAGTCCCCGACGAGTGTAGAAAACATATCTGCTTTGGAAGAATCAGTACCTGAAGCTGCGATGACTAGTACCTTGGAAAAGGGCTTCCATGACATTGAACAGGAAGACGCGGATAGGAATGGGGACATCACAAATCAGTACGACGAGGAAGTGGCGAAGGCAAAACTCAAGTTGATCATTAGGTCTACCAACTACTCATGCAAGTTGATAATTGGTTTAGGTTAATTTTTTTTTAACTTTTCTTTTCTAATCTTCACAGATTATGGAAGCGGTGGTCTTCACGTCAAAGTGAATTGCGGGAGCGTCGACAGTTAGCTGCAGCTGCTGCACTGAATTCTCTATCCCTGGGAACTCCTATCCGATTCGGCAAAACTGGTGTAAGTTTTACTCTTTTTGTCAAGGAAGCAATAAAAGTCCAGGCATTTTTACTATTGAGGTTGGTAGTCTAATTTCCATTCTCTTTTCATACACAGCAATCGAGGGCGTGTGGTGAGTTTGACATTGATCAAGCGATGAAGAGGAGATTTGAAGAACGTGAAAAATCATTGTCAAGGCTGAATATTTCAAATGTGATCTCTGATATACTAGTCGGAAGGAATCCAGACTCAAAATGCATATACTGGAAGGTCATCTTATGTTCTCAGATTAAATCAGTTAACACATCAACTCAGGATACACATTCAGCAGCTAGTCGATGGTTATTATCGAAGCTTATCCCTCACACAGAACATAGTATCTCCGATGATAATCTGCTGTTTTCAGCTCCCGGTGTGTCGGTATGGAATAAATGGGTTGCAAGTGGGTCTGATTCAGATTTCAGATGCTGTCTCTCAGTAGCTAGGGATGTGGAAGCTGATAATGATCTGAGTGAAACAACACGTGGTGCAAGTGCAGTTCTTTTCCTTGCATCTAAAGGCCTCCCTCCGAGTTTCCAGAGAGAACAGCTTAACCGCATTCTTGAATCAGTACCTAAAGGTTCACTCCTTCCCCTTCTCGTACTAATCAGCTCAAGCAATGGGGAAAGTGTGGATCCTGATACAAACCTCGTCTCTGAACTAGGCCTCCATGATATTGACAAATCAAAGATAGCAAGCTTCACCATCGTTTCTATTGCTAGTAAGTCCCAGACGGGACAGGAAGTTCATTTTTTCAGCGATTCACGGCTAAGAGACGGGCTTAAATGGCTTGCGGGCAATTCACCTCTGCAACCAAATCTTCATCATGTTAAACCGCGGGAACTTGTTCTTACGCATTTCGATTTTTCACTGGGGTTGCTTAAGCAGATGCCAGATCAGGAAGTTGGTCCTAATATCTGCATATCAACCTTCAACGACGCATTGGAAACATCAAAAAGAAACATCATTTCTGCTGCAGAAGCAAATCCAATCGGTTGGCCTGGCCCTGAGACAATGTTGCTCGACAATAATAGAAAAGAACATCAAATGGTGAAGAGGTATCTACCCAACCCGGACTGGAGCAGTGCAGAGAGCATCGAACCACTCAAGTCCGTGCTGGAGAACTGTAAGCTTCCATGTTTTGAAGATGATTTGACATGGTTAACCCTAGGATGTGCTTCTGGTGCTGAGATAGAAAACCACACGCAACAGCTCGAGGGATGCTTAGTTGAGTACTTGACTCAGACAAGCAATCTTATGGGAGTCTCATTAGCCAGCAAAGAAGCAGGAGTGATGCTACAAAGAAACAGTAGACTCGAACTCCATAACTCAAGCTACTACCATATCATCCCGAGATGGATCGGGATCTTCCAGAGGATCTTTAACTGGCGGATAATGGGTTTGCTGGATTCATCATCTTCCTCGGCTTACGTACTGAAATCCGTTCTCACCATGTCAGCTTCGAGCTATGCTGATAAGTTCTTGTCTGAAGATGCATCATACCAATATTCTCGTCCAAATCTTCCCTTGCTTCACGAATTGGTCCAAATCAGCTGCAGCCCGTTGAAGTCGTCTCCTGCATGTAATCACAAATCCCAGAGAGATGTAGAAGTAGAACCGGTTCAGACAGAAAGGCTTATCGATTATCACAGAGACATAGATGAGTCGATATTGGAGAGGAGTAGAGAAGCTTCGAGAAGGAATGATATGATGATAACTGAGGATGATGAGGTAGCTGATGAAACAGAGAGATCATGGAGGAGTAAAGGAAAAGAAACGGCGGAGAAGAAGACGGTGAAGGACAGGGAGAGTGAGAGATTAGATGAATTGTTGGAGAAATGTAACTTGGTACAAAATAGCATAGCGGAGAAGCTCTGCATTTACTTTTGAATTTTCTTAAGCCCTTTTTTGTTAATGTTAATGTTGTTGTTGCATGTCAGATTAGTCGAGTTAGAGGGTATTGACCCAGAGGCGCTGCTATATTATGATTAAATGAATTAGTATGCCATACATCACTGTAGTAAAGTAACTTAGGAAAACCAAACCTGTACAAAATGTAGAGACTTGTGAGTTAAGTGACTAAAATATCATTTCAGCTTATACTAATTTTTCAACTGTTAAACAAATAAAACAACGTTGGCTGACTTTTTTGTTAAAATGTATTTTTTTTTTTTTTTGGAAAGACGCAGTAAAGAGAGTGTTTGTCAACTGCTGACTTTTATTGTGCTCTAAAAATTCAAAAAGTTGCCGGCCATCCGACTTAATTTTCCCATTACCTTAATTTTTTTTTTTTTTGTCAACTCCCATTACCTTAATTAAACAAAAAAAATAGAGCTTTATCAATCAATATTATTTAAATTGAAAGCAGGTAGAAATCTAGGAAAGCTTCGCTACGCGTCATCTGTTTACTAAAAAGTCTTGGACTTCGTCTAATGTGTATATCTTACACAAGCACTCTCAGCGCGTGAACCGTACGCCCAAAATGGACTGTAATATTTCTTAGGCGCTTTCGATTTATTACCACAAGTTTCTAGCTTCTCTCTGCAAGAAGCAACGTTTCGGAGCAAGTAGTATGAATTAAACGTCTTTTAATTCGTGTAAAAGAACTTCATACAGAAGAGAGCATTACTTTTACTTGCTATATATGATGAATATGTGACATAGTAAGAGTACAGAAGAAACAAACAAAGGGGCATATAGGAATTTGAATCATGCCATCATCATCATTCATTAGACAGGTTTTTTATCTGTACAATGATAATTGTGATATCATCTGTCCTATTTTCATGCTCCAACCACAGTTTGTATGATTCCGCTGCAGCTGCTGCACATCCATCGCGCGGATCAGCGTATCTCCCCACCTGCAACACACATTTCTCAATTCTCAATCATTTTCTAAACATAAACACATACTGAGATGTTCAAAAGAGTTGTGTTTTAATGTTATTACCATATCAACAACAGCTTGGCTTGGAAGAAACTCGAAAATCCCATCGCTTGCAACAACAAAGAACAAATGGTTGGGTGAAAGATGAACCATGGACACTTCAGGTTCTGCGGTAACACCAATGCTCTCAGCTGTACAATCTCCAACACTTCTCGTGAACGCGGTTCCCGGATACATCCCGTTCTGTACCCAAAGTCTGGGCGGGTCACCTCCTTCTTCGCTCTCTTCGTTTGCCCATGTCTGTATATTAGGATCTTTCAATCCTTCAACTTGATCAACACTAAGCACTCTAGCTCCACACGCTTTCACCCTCTCGCATTCATCTTTCCTAAAAGGCGTTTGATCGTAAGACAAATCCTCTGCAAGAATCCGGTTCCTGTCTTTAACAGCGAGCACGGCCCTGGAATCCCCAACATTGGCAACGTAAAGCTTGTCTCCAACAACAAGAACCGTAATGGCAGTAGTACCACTCATGGAATCATCGATGTCGCTGTCGTGTAACTCCTCGTTGACCCTGAGGAAAGCAGACTTGTAAGCCTTCTCTGGATCCTGAAGCAGAGTCGGGTCTTCGGACAACATTTCCACAACCCTGTCCTTGACGAAATTGGAGCACTGCGTACCGAAGACGCCGTGGCCGTCGAAAACGCCGAAGAAATGAACATTGGGGTTGCCTTGAAGCTCGGTTTTGATGCAGTAAGTGTCTTGGTTCTCCTTATCAGGTGAGTCTGGATAATAGCCTCGTTGAGAGAGCACAGAGTAAACCATTTCGAAATTAGGAGAAGGAACCTGGATTGATCCGAGAGGTTTCGAAACGACGACGCCGTCTTTGCCTTTGAACTGCTTGGCGTTTCCATGTCCACGAGAATCTCCTCCTTCTGATGATGAAGATGGATATCGGCTACAACATTTGCATTGAACACAGCCCATCTATATGTATGTTCCGATGATTACACAAAACAAACAACAACAACAACAAAAAAGAGGAAAGGAGCGAGATTTCCTCGAACAGAAGGCTACGAAAAGCCTGTGGCTTTGGCTAGAACAAGCAGTCTCCAGGAGAAGGAAGGGAAGGGTGTTCGTGAGATTCAACAATGGCGTCTTGCAAAGTGAAGGGTTTTGCACATGTCATCTTGTACAAAAGACGAAATTCACACCCAAAGCCAGAATCTTTTCGGTTGCCCAATCAACGGAAGAGCTATTCGAATAATCCGGAGAAGAAGAAATTTGGAGCCAAGAGAATTCGTTTCTTTCTTTCTTTCTTTTTTTCTTCTTCTTCTTCAGCCTCTTTGCTTTCCTTCGTGTCTTCCTCAACCTTTCCCTTAAAGGGTTATTCCGTCAACCCTTTCAAGAGAAAGCGTCAAAATTCGAGAAACCCTAAAAAAGCGAAGCAGAGGAATTTGTTCTAAAAGAAAAGAATAAAAACAAACAAAGAGAGAGAGAAAAAAAGAGAAATGACTTTGGTCGATCCGACGGATGGAGTACACGGGTGGGTTTGGCCTCTCTGCACACCCGCGCACGAATTCCCAAACCAAACACTGATTTTTTTTTTTTTTGACAAATCGATTCAATATTTTATTATTCTTTTTCCCCTCGAAGAAAAAAACAAAATCCTTACTTTCTCTCGTTTCATTTTCCCTCTCTAACGGGTCGGGTATCTCTAACATTTTTCCCGACCCGATAAGCTTTTCACGATATTATTGTTTCCGTTAATAAATGGGCTTGATGTATCTGTTGGGCCCTCCTTACCTATAAATTTACTTCTTCTGTTGTTTTTTAACATCAACTGTAATTTTACTACTGACTAGGTGATAAATACACTTTTCACAATAAACTACTTCGGATAGTATTGCGTTTGTAAGAATTTTGGATAAAAATGGCAAACTGATTAAATTGTGAAGACCGTGAAGAAATTAGTTAGATTGTGTGTATGTTTACTATTGAGAGTCATGGTTTGATTTATACGAAAAGTTCATTTACATTGTTGCTAGGACTGCTTCTTTCTCAAACTGTTTAGGCTTTTCGAATAATATTTTTAGCCTTTTAGGACTAGACCATTTTAAAAACCAAACTAATGATTCTAGCAAAACACACTTTGGTAAGTGGAGGACCCACAGAGTAGAACAGTAGAACAGAACTGAATCATATATACCCAAAAAACAAGGGATCGTAGGACCCAGTTAAAGACAGTGGCCCCACATCCGTCACTCCTTTGGGTGACAGCTACGTTTCTTCTGTTTGGTATCTTTTTCATGATTTTTCAATATATAGACAGTGTTAGGCCATCTCCATCAGTCACATACCCATTTTAAATATCTAACTTATTAAAAATAATATTTTAATATAAATCTATTAAATAATTAAATTTTAATTTTTGTAATAAGAATGAACCATTCATAACTAAACAGGTGTACAAAAAGGCTTTAAACGATATCTCAAAAGTTCTGGTGACACATACGGTATCTACCATTTTTCTTACTATTCACCTTTTTATTATTATTTAATAATAGGGTATCTAATGTAAAACCCCTCGATGGAGCTGCCCTTATTACTAAAAGAAGCAAGTTGTCTTTCTTTAGCCGCCAGTAGCACTTGCACGCGCGACCTTCTTGTACTGTCCACACACATACAAAAAAAAATTCTATAATCTTTTTAAGCTATTTCTCCCATCACACGAATGCCGTTTGTTTACGTTATCCTTTTTGTGCATGTATTTTATGACTAAAACTAATTTAAACTCCGATCTTATATCTTTTTACCAACAAATTATAAAGACTTTTTTTTTGATAAACTTAAGAAACTTATAGCAGATTGAGTCGTTTCGATTTAATTTCTTCTTTGCAAATGTTTTTACTTGGTCAAACCAAAGTCTGAACGTGAAGGATTTGCCACATAACGAGTCATGTTGGCGTAGGCATGCATTTCGGATCTCTTTCTCGTTTTTGGAAAAATTCAACAAGCTTTAGTATTTGAAGCACTTTAGTAGTCGAAAGACTTAGCTTCCAACAGATTTGATTAATACGTTTATATGAGAATGACATGCGATTATATATCTCGGTGGCATGCGTAAATATTGGAGTGACATACACAGTTTTCTAAATTCTTAAAATGTGGAGTACTGAATATTACACGTTTTCTTAACTAATTCAGATGGTATGATGTTATCACGAGATGGTTACCAAATTAAATAAAGAGATGTGAGACATTTAGCTCTATTTGAGATGGATTTACATAATAACTTCCTTTTATCTTTTATTCTCAAACTACTTACGAGAAGTTTACATATGCTTAATTTACATTTTAAAAGAAAGTTGTTATCCTAATTTTAGAACTCTCTAAAAAAAGTTTCCGCCGACGCAATCAGCTAAAAGAAACGACAGCAAAGCAAATTGATCAGCACAACTTCGTCCTAAAAATAAGCAATAATTTCTAGTACCAAAAAAAACATACACCAGTTTCGAAGAATCTAAGGAAAGAAGAAACAAAATCTAAAAATTCTCCTAGTTATCATTGGACAACAGACTTGTCTTCTTCCCTATTTCATAGGAAAAGGATTTTTTTTGAGACAAAGATTGTGTGGGAAACAGTCCGAACTTCAATCTCTTCCTCACATTTCGACTGCTAATAAAACAAGCCTCTCCCCAAATCCTTTATTCTAGCCCATCCCCAACAATGGCTCTATTAACTATTCATCTTTTTAATTTGTAATTAACATTTTTTTTTAAAAAAAACAAAAAAGTAAAAATAAAATAAAAGACTTTACCTGAGAATTAGGTTCAGGATGGCCTCAAGGAGCCGCTCGTATACACAACTCCTAGGCCTCCTGTCCTTTATCCTCCTCTTGGTCACAACCTCCACAATGGCGGTTCGTGTTGGAGTCATTCTTCATAAGCCCTCTGCTCCAACCCTTCCTGTATTCAGAGAAGCCCCGGCCTTCAGAAACGGTGATCAATGCGGGACCCGTGAGGCTGATCAGATTCATATCGCCATGACTCTCGACACAAACTACCTCCGTGGAACAATGGCCGCCGTCTTGTCTCTTCTACAACATTCAACTTGCCCTGAAAACCTCTCTTTTCATTTCCTCTCCCTTCCTCATTTCGAAAACGACCTCTACACGAGCATCAAGTCAACTTTTCCTTACCTAAACTTCAAGATTTATCAGTTTGATCCAAACCTCGTCCGCAGCAAAATCTCGAAATCCATCAGGCAAGCCCTCGATCAGCCGCTAAACTACGCAAGAATCTACCTCGCGGATATCATTCCTGGCAGCGTTGACCGGATCATCTACTTAGACTCGGACCTCGTTGTGGTAGACGACATAGAGAAGCTGTGGCATGTCGAGATGGAAGGTAAAGTCGTGGCTGCCCCCGAGTATTGCCACGCGAACTTCACCTATTATTTCACAAAAGCTTTCTGGTCGGACCCGGTACTTGTCAAAGTGCTTGAAGGAAAACGCCCGTGTTATTTCAACACAGGGGTGATGGTCGTGGATGTTGATAGATGGAGGAAAGGAATGTATACACAAAAGGTAGAAGAGTGGATGACGGTTCAGAAGCAGAAGAGGATATACCATTTGGGATCATTGCCTCCGTTTTTGCTGATATTCGCCGGTGATATAAAAGCGGTTAACCATAGGTGGAACCAGCACGGTCTCGGAGGGGATAATTTCGAAGGGAGATGCCGAACGTTGCATCCGGGTCCGATAAGTCTTCTCCACTGGAGTGGAAAAGGGAAGCCATGGTTGAGACTAGATTCAAGGAAGCCTTGTATCGTTGATCATCTCTGGGCTCCATATGATCTGTACCGTTCATCAAGACATTCGTTAGAAGAGTAGAGGCAAAAAAAAAACGTAATTAAGAAGATGGCAGATATACACTAGGAGATGGAGAAGATCCAAGCAGGGCTTTTTTTTTTAGCGATCAAAGAGGGCGAAAATTTTCATTTTGAAAATCCGGAAACAAGTGTAGCGAAAAAAAAAGAGAAACCAAGAGAGAATTAATTTTCTTACACACACACTCTTAATGCAAACAAGACGTTGTGCATTGAGCTTAGTAGTGAGATGGTATCAATATCATCGTCATTTTTTTTTCTCCTTCGTTTCGTGTTTTTTTTTCTCCCTCTCTTTGCTTCAATGTGTAAAATATATAGGTAGTATTACTGCAAAAATGGAGGATTAAATTATTTCTTTATTAATTCAAATGTCTAGTATCTGATTCTGTTAAAGCCGTTAGGGTCATATTATACAATCTGCCTCTCCTTCTGAAACCCTAGTCGAGGAAAAAAACCTTAAGAATACAGAAGACAATTATTTTTTTTACCAGGATAAGAAGATATATAAACGCCTCAATTCTGCAAGATTATTCTAGGAGAAATTGTAAAAAATTCAAGCTTGCTCTTCTGCTGCAGATAATAAATCATGAAGAAAACAAAAACGATCGAATTAAAATCATTCTTCACTGATGTAAACCTTCCCTTTGGTCTGGCAGCTTTAGTTTGTCGTAAGGATTAAATTTGGTTTACCCCGGTTAAGTAGTACTTTTGGTTTAGTTTACTATTAAACTAGGAATGTGAAACCAAGATCTTGGATGTAAGTTTATGGCGGCAATTTCCGACGATAAGCTTCCACCGCCGATCAAAAAGAGATTCCGGCAAGTGGTACGGAGATACGGATTCTCTGATTCGTTTCATCTTCCATGTTCTTTTATTTTCCTTGTTTTCAAATTAAAATAAAAGTTTTCCCTTTTTTCCAAAAATGTAAACTTTAATACGGAAAAATTTTCATAAAATGAGTTGGAGTCCATGTACTGTTTGTCCTTTGGAAAGTTAATAATTAATAAACTATATAAAAATTAGTTTAAATAATTAAATGAAATCTTAAAATTTGGTCAAATCGACGGATAAAAAAAGGGGGATTTGCTTGCTTCTTCTCATTCTCTCTCCTCTTTCATCTCTCAATCTCTCTCTCTCTCTCTCTCTCTCTCTCTCTCTCTCTCTCTCTCTCTCTCTGTCTATCTAATCTTCTTCTTCGTCGTCGTCGTTGCAATCCCTAAATTGTGTTCTTATCTCCGTAAAATCATCACCCTTACGAAAGGAAAATGGCAACGGCCGAGAATTTGAGACTCCCGAAGTGAAGTCTAATCGGCACACAAACTGAAGAAGCGTTTTCTGAGCTTCCTTCTCGCAATCTCCGTCGAGCCTTTTTTTGTGGGTGCTTTCGCTCTGATTCGGTGGTCTCTGTTCGCTTCGATGGATATGGAGAGGTAATCTTCGAAAAGTTATAATTGTTTGAATTAGGTTTCTTCCTTTTTAAAAAATTGGGTGTTTCGATGTAACTTCAGTTTCATTGTTTCCCAATTCATTTCCATTTTCGTTTTTTTCTTCTTTGGGTTACATTAAATAAGAAAGAATGTTGGGATAATTAAAGATCTAAGCTTTGAGGAGAAACATTCTTCTTCTAAAACATAACTTCAGTAGGAGTCTGTATTAGTTATTACACAACACATGTCATTAGGATCAGTAATTGTTCGTACAAGAATATCTTGGTTTGGTTTTTTGTTTTTGTAGCATCATTGACATTGGTCGGATATGACAGTTGGATAGTAGATTACTGTCGCGTACTTTTTTTTTTTTTTTTTAATTTTGTCTTCTTTGGTTTGATGCAGTGCAGATACTGAGCCTACCAGTTTGAATTGTGGGAACAACATGGTTGTCAAAGCTTACCCTTTAGGAATGGTACGGCTTATCAATAACAACGGCATTGGTGAAGACGAAGGCGACTCTGGAGTTGAACCCTATGTTGGACTAGAGTTTGATACCGCAGAGGAAGCGCGTGAATTCTACAACACTTTCGCTACGCGGACGGGTTTTAAGGTTAGGACCGGTCAGTTGTATAGATCGAGGACCGATGGTACGGTTTCTTCGAGGAGGTTTGTCTGCTCCAAGGAAGGTTTTCAGCTCAATTCTAGAACCGGATGTCCTGCGTTTATCCGAGTGCAGCGACGAGACACTGGGAAATGGGTTCTTGACCAGATTCAGAAGGAGCACAACCACGAGCTTGGAGGTCATATGGAGGAGACTACTCCACGTCCCTCCGTACAACACAGAGCACCGGCTCCTACGAAGCTAGCCATTTCGGTTCCACATAGACCCAAGATGAAAGTTGTCGACGAGGCTGATAAAGGACGCTCATGCCCTTCTGGTGTGATCTCTTTTAAGCGTTTCAAAGGAGCTGAAGACACTGATGGCCAAACCCAGCACAAGGCTACTGAACCGTATGCAGGGTTGGAGTTCGGCTCAGCTAATGAAGCGTGCCAGTTTTACCAAGCGTATGCAGAAGTTGTAGGTTTTAGAGTTCGGATCGGGCAGTTGTTTCGGTCAAAAGTCGATGGATCGATCACATCCAGAAGATTTGTCTGTTCAAAAGAAGGGTTTCAGCATCCTTCGAGAATGGGCTGTGGAGCTTACATGAGGATCAAAAGGCAAGACTCCGGAGGATGGATAGTAGATCGTCTCAATAAAGATCATAACCACGATCTTGAACCTGGAAAGAAAAACGCCGGTATGAAAAAGATAACAGAGGATGTGACAGGAGGGTTGGATTCAGTGGATCTTATCGAGCTAAACGACTTCAGCAATCACGTCGACAAAAGCCGAGAGAACACCATAGGTAAGGAATGGTATCCAGTGCTTCTCGACTACTTTCAGTCAAAACAGGCAGATGACATGGGGTTCTTTTACGCCGTCGAACTTGATAGCAACGGAAGCTGTATGAGCATCTTCTGGGCAGATAGTCGGTCAAGATTCGCCTGCAGTCAGTTTGGCGATGCTGTAGTTTTTGATACTTCGTATAGAAAAGGAGACTACTCTGTTCCGTTCGCAATGTTCATTGGTTTTAATCACCATAGGCAACCCGTTCTTCTCGGGGGTGCATTAGTTGCTGATGAATCTAAAGAGGCTTTCTCGTGGTTGTTTCAGACATGGCTTCGTGCTATGTCAGGTCGTCGTCCGAGATCTATTGTCGCTGATCAAGACTTGCCCATTCAGCAAGCTGTGGCTCAAGTCTTTCCAGGGACTCATCACCGGTTCTCCGCATGGCAAATAAGATCGAAGGAACGTGAAAACCTGAGGTCGTTTCCCAATGAATTCAAGTACGAGTACGAGAAGTGTTTATACCAGACGCAGACGACAGTCGAGTTCGACACCATGTGGAGTGCTCTTGTCAACAAATACGGCCTTAGGGATAACATGTGGCTCAGAGAAATATATGAAAAGCGCGAGAATTGGGTACCGGCGTATCTAAGAGCCAGTTTCTTTGGGGGAATCCCTGTCAACGGCACGTATGAACCATTTTACGGCGCTTCACTGGATTCTTTAGCGTCCCTCAGGGAGTTTATCTCGCGGTATGAGCAAGGACTCGAGCAGCGCCGTGAAGAGGAAAGAAAAGAGGATTTCAATTCTTATAACTTGCAGCCGTTTCTGCAGACGAAAGAACCTGTTGAAGAGCAGTGCAGAAGGCTGTACACGCTCACCATCTTCAGAATTTTCCAGGGCGAGCTCGCGCAGTCTTACAATTACCTCGGTGTAAAGACCTATGAGGAAGGAGCCATCAGCAGATTTCTGGTGAAGAATTGTTCGAACGAGAGCGAGAAGCACGCAGTGACTTTCAGTGCGTCAAATCTCAATGCGAGTTGCAGTTGTCAAATGTTTGAGTACGAAGGACTTCTCTGCAGACATATCTTGAAAGTGTTCAACCTTTTAGACATTCGAGAACTCCCATCTAGGTATATACTGCACCGCTGGACCAAGAACGCGGAGTTTGGGTTTGTGCGCGATATAGAATCAGGTGTGACTTCTCAGGATCTCAAAGCTTTGATGATCTGGAGCTTGAGGGAAGCCGCTTCAAAATATATAGAGTTTGGAACATCGTCTCTGGAGAAGTATAAGCTTGCATATGAGATTATGCGTGAGGGTGGGAAGAAACTGTGTTGGCAGAGATAAGCAAAACCAAGTAAGGCCATTGTCCTGATCATTGTCTCTGTTTCTCGAGTTTTATAATCGAAAATATATTATATATTTTTCAAAAGCTTGTTGCTGCCTCATTGGCTTCAGGCTCCATCTGTTGTGCCTCCTTCCGAATAACAGTCTAATTAATCGTATTCATGTCCGAGAAGCTCTTGGATCGATCCTCCAGTAGATTCAGTTCGCAATTTCAGCAGTTAACGAGCCTCTCGTTCCTCCCTCCCTCCCTATGTTACAGATTAAAAACAAGAGGTTTTGTTTGCTGTTGTAGCCTGTTGGGGATATTTTTGTCCTCTGCGTTTGAGGAAGATGAAGCCTTATTCATGGCCGCCACCGATGTAAATCCTAACTCTTTTGTTTAACTTGAGTCATCGCAAAAGGTGGTTGTGGGTGTGGAGGTGGCAGATGCTTCGGTGGTTTAACAGCAACTTGTCTCTTCTCTCGTTGCTTTGTTTATGTTGTTTCCATAAGTTAGTGTTCGAACATGTTAGAGGGATCTAAAAGGCCTCCATGGAATGTTATCGGCGGCTTGAGAAGTCCGTATGAAAATAGTAGAAAACAAAGGATGTAATGTATTATATTATCAAGTTCTTTTCAGTTCTTTTACTAATGATTTAGCTTCAGGGGACGAATGTTTGAAGCACAAACATTGCTTTCCTTTTCGGATATGGTTTTGTTCATTAATGTAACACAGAAGATATACAAATTTTAATTTTAATTGTAAATTACATATAAGAACATAGTAATATCTTGATGGAGGCAACCAGCAGTAAGGCTATGATATAACCAAAGTGTTAACTTCAGTTCTCAATACCATACGAGTTGGGTGATATGATGCTCTCTACGTACGTCTTGGCTTCGAAACCGTCACTGAGCTTTACCCCTCGAATTCCCAGATTCCTGAATGCATGGGTCTCCAAATTGTACAACACCATGTCGCCATCAAGCTCCAGAAGAACCTCGTCACAGTTGTTGGTCGAACACAGAGGTTTCATGGACCTGTAAGACAAGCTGATCCGGATTCTGGTCCATGAACTTGCAACAGCGTAGTCCTTCATCACCCAAATATCATCGTGCGACTCGTAACAACAATTGACGACACAGAGACGTCCGTTGAGATTCCCAACCACAAAGTTTTTGAACCTATGAGGACAATCCTCAGCTTCAGCAGGCAACAGCATCTCTCGAAACTCCTCGGTCTGAATATCAAACGCTAGCACCACTCTCTGGTTGTGGTGGTTACCTTGATGAAGAGTGAACACCCAGTGGATAGCACCGTTGAGATGCACACCGGAGTTGAAACCATCGTTGTGCTCATAGCTCAAATCACGAACCCGTCTCCAAGAGCCTGCCTTCAAAGAGTAGACGCTAGCGTAGAGAAGATCGTCAAAATCAGCAACAAGCTTGACAACTTTGTAATCACGAGAGAGAGGGTCGAAGCCAAATCCAAAGGTTTGGAATTGTTCTTCGGATTTGGGAGGGGTAGTCTCAGGTAATCTCTTGGATTCAGCGGTGGTTGGGTTATACAAGAAGATAGCGCCTTCACCTGGAGAGATACAGACTAAACCGTAGGAAGATCCGACGATCTCAACCCAATTTCTTCTTTGATATGATTTGGAAGTGAGCTTAAGCATGGCGCGACGATCATCTTCGTCAACCTCGGGTCCAGCGCCGTAGAGATAGTCTCTCACGTATCTCTGAAGTATCTCATTGAATACACTCGGGCCGTCTTTAAGCGGATAGTCCAGCTCCACGCCTACCAAATCTCCGCCGCATCGCTCGCCGATGGAGTCCAAGTCCAATGCGTAGAGGTTGTGTGAGGAGACGATGATTTTCCGGTGAAACGGTCGCGAGGAATCGTTTCGGATGGTCAGATCTAGCTGGCTCTTTGCGAACCCTGGATCCGATGACAGAGACCTAAACAGCTTTGACACGCACCTTAATCTCCCGATTGATTTGGCCGGCAGTCGAATCAGAATTTCCCTTATGATCTCTGGAGGAAGTTCGAAAGACTCCGGCGTGGCTTCCTCCTTGGTCTCTTCTCTCCGCCTCTCCCTCTTCGTCGCCTCCATTCCCAGGAAATGAATGGATAGCTCTTCTCTCCCTTCGCTCCTTTACTTATGACCCGCAACTTTAATCTCGCCCGCTAACACTGGATTTGGATCTATCTCCGTTGTCTTTAAACCGATTTAATCCCAATTGCCCGGTTAAATACTCAAACCAAGCCAATCAATTTTGGTAATTTCATTGTTTTTTTTCTTTTTAATGAATACAAGCCACTTTGTTTTTTCTTTGAGAGTGAGAAAGTTTCACCCTGTGTATAGTTTTTTTTGGTTCCCTCTCAGCTTGTTGCTTTGATCAGTTTTTAGGTAGGTGTTCTGACTTCTAAGAACAGGATTATAGGAGGTTTTAAACAAGATTTTGGAAAAAAAATTAATAATAAAAAAATAAAAATGATGAGAAAAAGAAACAAGAGTCTTTAAACAATGAGACTTTAACCTTGTTGGTCAGATGTTGTATGAACTGATGTAATATTAAATGGCAGATGACAAAAAAAAAAAAACAATCCCACTTTGAGCTAACCATTATAGATACGACTATATAAGAAATATCATAGGAACTATATTACACAAAGACGTTAGTCTCCTACTCCGACTGAACCCACTTGAAAGAGGATTCACCACAAGAATAAGCTACGTGCAGGTGCAAAGCAATTGAGTTTGAGATAGTTACGTAACTTAGTTGAGGAAACAACTCCTCATGTGGCGAAAGTTTAAAATAAGTTTTTTTCTCTACTTTTTCTTCCTACATTGTTTCTTTGATTTACTGAAAACCTAATGAGGCTTTACAAAATTTGGGTTAAACAGTTTCTAGCTTTACAATACATGAAAGTTAGTTTTTTTTTTGTTAAAAAAGTGGAGACTCTTTGTTACTGATGAGAGTCACTAGCTGTCAAGAGTAGACATCAGCGTTGTAAAAAACCTTTGTCACTCTTTCAAAAAAAAAAAAAAAAAAAAACCTTTTTCACTCTTAACAACCTTTGAATTTGAGTGATGATATTCAATTGTAATCCGAGCCTAATTTCGGTTATCTTGAACCGGTTAGTATATTCAATTATTGATTCTTAACCATGGTTTCAGGGAAAATGGATTAAAATGATAAATTATAATTTGTTACGCAGAGATTATGTAATTTCTCGAAACTTTACATATCTTCTTCCTTGAGGCACAGAAGCAACAGAAGGAGATAGTCAAAACACAAAATTGTCTGAAATTCTTAGTTGGCAAACTATGTCGTGTTTAGCTTCGTGCTGTGCGTCGGCGACGTGTGGGTTGTGCTCGTCGGTAGCTTCCGGGATCACGAGGAAATCGGCAAGGATCGCTTATTGTGGTCTCTTCGGTGCCTCCCTTGTCGTCTCTTGGATTCTCCGCGAGACCGGTGCTCCGCTCCTGGAGAAATTCTCTTGTACGCTCTCTCTGATCCGTTTGTAGAAATTAGGTTCCTTTTACCTTAATAGAGAGAACTGAAACCATCAGTTTCGAAATTGGGTTTTCTCTCTTCTTGTCATTTAGATTTGGGCTTTTGTTAGAACCTTGTCCCATTCTTTTTTGAATTTAGGGGTTTAGAAATCTTAGTTGATCAAGCTATTTCTATTGGAAAGTTTGTATCTTTTGTAGCTGCAACAGAGTGATAATTACACTAGAACTTCAGAAATCATTTGGAGGATTGGAAAAGGAATCGTAATCCTAATCTGTTTTGTGTTTTTTTTTTGCTTAACGAACAGGGATTAACACTTCCGATGCATATACCAAAGAATGGTATCAGCAGCAAGCTGTTCTTCGTGTGAGCTTTGGGAATTTCCTCTTCTTTGCGATTTACGCTTTGATCATGATTGGTGTCAAAGACCAGAACGATAGGCGTGACTCGTGGCACCATGGCGGATGGCCTTTGAAGATGATCCTCTGGTTTCTGCTTGTTGTCCTCATGTTCTTTGTTCCAAATGTTGTCGTCTCAGTCTATGGTAATTCTTTTTTGCTTCTCATCATTTCATACATATGGTGCTATCTCAGCAGATTTTAGTTTATGAGCTTGAATCCTGGGTATTGACAATACGTGTGATTTTATATTATGCTTTGCTTTAGCTTCAAATACCATTAACAAGTTGATGGAATTTTTTATACATGTAACAAGGATTCTTTATATAGAAGTTGATGGAAATATTTGCGGTTAATCTCAGTGCTTTTACATTCTTTCAGGAACTTTATCAAAATTTGGTGCTGGAGCATTTTTGCTTGTTCAAGTGGTCTTGTTGTTAGATGCTACACATAACTGGAACGATTCCTGGGTCGAGAAAGATGAAAGGAAGTGGTATGCTCAACATCTTTTAGATGCAGCTGTCCTGTGTTTGTGCCACTACTTTGTTATTTTTGGCTTTTTTTTTGGAAGTTTAGTTACTGATGATTTTCTGACATAATGGGTTCTGTATATAGGTACGTCGCTCTGCTTGTCATATCTACCGTGTGTTACCTTGCTACATACGCCTTCTCAGGAGTCCTGTTCATGTGGTTCAACCCGTCTGGCCATGATTGTGGACTAAATGTCTTCTTCATTGTCATGTCGATGATCCTTGCCTTTGTTTTTGCCATTGTTGCCTTACATCCTGCGGTGAATGGCAGCCTTTTACCGGCATCGGTTATATCGGTTTACTGTGCGTATGTCTGTTACACGGGTCTCTCTAGCGAACCACACGATTACGTGTGCAATGGACTTAACAGATCCAAGGCAGTGACCGCTAGTACTCTCATACTCGGAATGCTCACTACAGTTCTCTCGGTTCTCTACTCCGCCCTCCGAGCTGGCTCTTCTACCACATTCCTCTCACCACCGTCGGATCTGGGTACTTCTCCAGACTCTTCAATACGCCTGGGCATAAGGTTTTTCGGTTTTGTGAATAGGAAGTCTGAACTAAACTTGGACTTTTGTTTCTTCTGTTTTGCTTGAAACGTTGCTTCCAGGTGGGAATGAGGCATTGTTAGAAGACCCTGAGGATGGGCAGAAGAAGGACGGTGCAGGCGAGGCACGGCCTGTGAGTTACTCATACTCTTTCTTCCATATAATATTTGCTCTGGCGAGCATGTACGCGGCAATGCTTCTCTCGGGGTGGACTGACTCGTCAGAGAGTGCGTCTCTGATTGATGTGGGATGGACCTCGGTTTGGGTCAAGATTTGCACCGGTTGGGTCACGGCTGCTCTCTACATCTGGACACTCATCGCACCGCTCATCATTCCGGATCGCGAATTCTACTAAAGGGAGCATATCGGTCGTTAGAGGGTAAAACTTATGTAAGTATATGTTCATGTATTAGATAATTAAAAGTGGGCATGGTCTTGTAATGGTAATGGATGTAGCTCTGATCATGTTCTAGACTTGTAATTAAACCCTTGAACTAAAAGACCTTGAATGTTGGTAGTGTTATTGGACTCGTTGTCTTATATTGTGAATTGCTGTGCTCTGTTTGTGATTGTTTTCATATTGATATATAACTATTTTAAAAATCTTCGGTTGTAAGTTGTTATAGTGTATGTATAAAAGAAAAGAGATAGTGTGGTTGTTCGAAAGGTAAATATAGATGATTGATATAGCTAATGAATCATTAGAGACTGGAGTGCACATGAATTCTTTAAGCGACAATCCGATCGGAGTTTTGAACTAATTCATTATTGAATAACTAAAACCCTCCACGTTAAGCAGCATTTCCTTGTTGTTATCATGCTTGTTAGTATTATATTAGTAATTTTAAATGATTTGTTCTTGATTCTCCCTAGACAAAATTTCCCCTATTTCTTCTCCGTGCTTATTAACATCTTTTACTGTGACAATTCTTTTATTTCTGAGACACGTTCGTCCATACTTCATTAACATATGCAAATTTGATAATTTTCCTATGACCACAAATGAAGAATATATTAAGTAGAGATCTCACCAACTTCATAGAGCTTTCCTTTCCCTTATTGGTATTTTTTCACTTAGTTTTTCGGATACAAAGAGATAGCACCGAACAAAATACAAAAGCTTTTGAATCAAATAAAATCAGACAGGACCTGCAACTTCGCTTCGACTGTCAGACTCGACCTCGAAGTCACCATCAGACTCGACCTCCGTCCTTAGCCTTAGCTTCGGGACTACTGATATGGCTTGCGTGATGGACGGTGATCGGAAAGTAGTCAATGAATCATTAGAGTGACTGGAGTGCATATGAATTTTTTAAGCAACAATCCAATTGGAGTTTTGGACTAATTCATTATTAAATAACTAAAACCCTCCACGTTAAGCAGCATTTCCTTGTAGTTATCACTTATCATGCTTGTTAGTACTGTATTAGTAAATTTTAAATGATTTGTTCTTGTTCTTGATTCTTCCTTGTGTATTCTCCTTGGAATAATCCTTAAAAGACAATATCATTCACGCAAGTGCTTTTCTTCCTATTTCTTCTCCGTATGGCCATAGGCTTATTAACATCTTTTACTTTGACAATTATTTTCTTTTTGAGAAACGTTCATGGTTCATCCATACTGATATACAATTAACGACATTAACATATGCAAATTTGATAATTTCCCTATTACCATAAATGAATAATATATTAATTAGAAATCTCACCAACTTCATAGAGCTTTCCCTTTCTTTTCTTTTTTTTGACACTGAAAATAAAGGTCATTAACCAATATTCGATTATTCTCTACTTTCTTAGACAACATATTTTTTTATGTTGCTATTTGTACAATATGTAAACCAATGATAGGTGACAAAGATGTCATTTGGTCATTGATAGACGGAGCTCGTTTGGTTAGCTATGAACTCTAGAATTTTCCAAACGTTTCAAAATTTGGTTTTTAGAACATTTGCATTGCTGAGAAATAAGTTTCTAAGAAAAATAAAAATAGTAATAGTGTAATTGTTTTTTAGTTATTAAAAATAACTAAATCAATAAATAAGTGACAATTCATAATTGAGTTTTTAAAACAAAATTAGAAAATTTCTCAAATAAGAACCTATGAGAAACCCTCTTTTGTCTCTCTTTTACTTTTTCACTACTATTAATTATACTATTTATTTTGAAAAACTTTATGAAAACCTAGCAATGCAAGTGAGTTAAGGTCCGAACGGCCAGATTAATAAGACGATCCACATGCTACAAGTGGAATTAATTGTCTCGATATTTTCAATCTTAACTCACTTTCTTGTAATTAAAAAAGAATCATCTTCTCATTTTAAATACAAAACGTTTTCATAATCTTATCTTCACTATTATCATCTCATCATCATATCGATTACCTTCTTATCCAACATTAACTACAAAAAAATACTCCATTTTATCATTTTATTTTTAGTTGCTTACTTTTATAATCATGCTAAATGTCTACTATTCAGCTAACATTAAATCCACTTAAAAGAAATCTCTCTCTCTCTCTCTCTCTCCCCGGTTAGAGTAATAATTTAATAATAATATTATGAGTACCAAATGTATAGATACATAGGGGATTGAGTTATACGTAAAGAAGGCACCGTGGTCGTCCTCCTAAGAATGCTCCATCTCCTCCTCGTCTCCGAGCAGCATGCCCCCTTCCCACGCGGCCTCTAGATCGGCGTCGAATCAGAATCATAGCTCATCGTCATCATCTCTGCAGCCTTGCAAGCACTCGCCGTCGGCGACTCTGGACCTGCTGATCTTGATCCTGGTCCTATTCTCCGGCGCTTTCCTCCTCTCCTCCTACTTGTCGTATCTATTCCACTCCTTCTCCCTCCTCTCCTCTCACTTCCCTTCGCTCTCCGAGGAAGATCTATCGGGAATCCCTCCGGCATCGTACCTGTTCGCCTTCGCCGTCTTCTTCGCGGCGTCGATTGCGTTCGTGGACATATGCTGCGGGGCGAGGTCGAGGAGATGCCAGAACCCCAAGTGCAAGGGTTTGAAGAAGGCCATGGAGTTCGATTTGCAGCTTCAGACTGAGGATTGCCTCAAATCTGGAGCCACCAAGGAGATGGATCGTTTGCCCTGGAAAGGTGGCACCGAGACCAATCCCGATTACGAATGCTTGCGAGCTGAGCTTCGGAGGATGGCTCCCCCTAATGGCCGTGCCGTTTTGCTTTTCCGATCTCGCTGCGGCTGCCCCGTCGCTAAGCTCCAAGCCTGGGGACCTAAGCGTGCCCGTCGTCATAAAAAGTAAGCATTCTTTCTTACGGTTTCCTTCTTGCTTAGGTTCCAAATTCAGGAAACAATCTCTCTGCCTTGAGTCAGATTTGAAGAACAATGGGAAATTAGAAATCAGGGTCCTTTTAAGATACTACATTGGAGCCATTGTCTTGTCTCATGTTGTTCGATATGCTGCTTCTACGGTTTAGGCTTATTATACACTGTAATTAACAACGAGTAGCAGCAGTTAAATGCCCCCTTACCAATGCCCAAACTCCATCTTTGCTGCAACTGTTATTTTGCAAACTCTCTTATTGCTTTGCTTTACAATATTTTCTGTTTGAGTTTCATTTATAGAGCGCTTTGATGCTTCTTGATCTAACTAAGCATTCAGATTCCACTTTGACTACAACATCGATGCATATTTCTTGCTCACTTGATAAGTATGCATGCTTTGATAAAGCCCAATAGATGGTGCTGCTACGTAGCCAATTGGCAACAACCTTGAGTAGATCGATGTCTTCTTTCTTATTGCTTTGTAGGTAACATGTAATTTTATCGAAACAGTTACTATGACTAAGGTCATTTGTCTCGCTTTGTTTGTTTGCCTCATATGTCCCATTTGATCTATAATCATATATGCAGGTCCATAGAGAACACTTTACTCTCTCGTCATTCGATTTCTTCGCATTGCATCCTGATTCATTTCATGCCTATTGTTTTCTCCAGATCGCAAGCGAACTTGGCTCTAAAGGGAGGGATAGACAAGCGCTGATCAGGTCGATAGGAACTCTTCAGTCTATCATTATAGATTTCACATTCAGTGTTTGCCGAATTCATCTTGGAAACTAGATAAATCCGTACAGCTTCCCTTTACGGATTTTTTCAAATTTCTTTTTTTACAGTAGAAACATCCCAACATAACAATTTGAACACTTGACTTTTTATTGAACAACATTACATACCACGGCAAACTAAAGGAGAGGCAATCTAATTGCGAATAATTAAATTTCAAAATGGTTGATATAACCTTGAAAATTATTTGTTCATTGTCATGCTTGATATGATGAAGATTTAGATGAGCCATTAATAATATAAATTTTTGAGATTAAAAACTTGTATGTGAATCTTTTGTTGTTTGCTAAGATAACCAGACTCCAGTTGTTTGCTTTATTGTCTGCGATTCCAACAGGTGCCTTTTCGTATTCAAACATTTTAGAACCAACCCAACCCAAGTCCTTGATTCATCGCTGAAGTTGCATAAAACTTTTCCTTAAGAGAAGCGGTTTTGGTCATAGAATCTTTTGGGGCAAAAAAAGAGAACAAAAGTACAAAAACAAACATTTCACTCTACTAGCTGAACAACACGTACAGATCAATCACTAATCCTTTTACAAATGACAAATGCACAAATCTCGACTCTTCTACAATTCTGTTTACCAAATGGCTCCAACATCATCAGTCACTCCCCCTGAGTTAGTTACTTAGTGTAACCGCTGCTTCACTCGTCTCCCATTCACGTCACAACCATCAGCATAAAACTCCTTCCGATGCCCCGATGATGCTAAAGAATGCTCACTCAGCCTAGCTACATACTCCAGCAGCTCACTTAGTAAGCACGGGCAGCTTTCCTTCAGATGATCAAACCCATCCGTTTCCATCACAGCTGAAAAATTTCAAAACATTTACAGACAAAGGGGGGGATTTCAGATTTCATTGATGATTGGGTGAACAAAGTGATTCAAGCAAAAAACGAGTGATCCTTTTTAATATACCTTTCAGGTTTTCTGGCAAAGCTATGAATTTGAGGCATGCAGCTTTCAGCTGGAAACAATGATGCTGCTCTGCCAAAGCCAAGGTGGTTGCAACAGTGTTTATGCTGATTCCTTCACAGAGTTTTGACTCGCAGATTGTTCTGAGCCGCTCGAGAGCATATCGGTCTGCAGCCGCAAGCAGATGCTGAGCAACAAGAGTCGATGCCCATTTCAAGTCCGTGCCCATTAAGTCTTGCATATCAGGCAATTCGTCCCAGTAGATAAAATGGAGGAACATCTGCAAACAGAGCACAATATAACAAAAGAAAGAGGGACTTTGTATCAGCATTCACTTCAACCTTAAATTTTCAGGAAATCGTAACAAACAAAACCCTAGATGCAAAGCAGAAAAAGGTTCACACTTGGCATTACTAGAATTAGAAGCTTCTGCAGTCAAGTCTATCTAAGGAATGTAATCGCAAACATAGGGAAATATAATTTTTTCGACATAACCATGTATTTACTACACACGAGAAACGGCGACATTACAGCAATGAATATAAGCAAATAGACATGCATGCAATCAGAAGAGAAGCAGAAAGGTGAAACCTTATCCCGGGTGAGTAATATTTGAGAACAAGAGCAGCGCCCCAGGAGAAGGTCCCGGATTGTACACTCGTAAACAGAAAATCCTGTATCACACCACAATCACTCACCCGAGGAAAGGCAAGGAACCAAGAAAGCTATCTCTTCCTATAATGTTTTCATAACACCTTGGACTAAAACTAACAGCCTCAAATAGGAAAGGTACAAATTTCAAAACTCTACTAATAAATTCCAAGGAACAAACAGATTTAAACCAGAAAGAGAGGTAAATGAAAGACCTTGAAAATGGGAGCTTCCATGTCTTCTATGTCAATGCGTTTGGTATCATGGGTTTTCAACGGGCCAAAAATCTGTGCCCTGAAAACTGGAGAACGAGCTGCAAGAACCAATTTGTGAGCAGGAAATGTTTCTCCATCAACATGGAAAGTAACATCAGCTCCTTTCCCACTTTCCAAAAGCTTTCCGAACTGATGACCCAAGTCAGAAACCGGCACCGGGATATTGTAACTCCTCGGTCCCTCTGTGCGTGACTTCACGACGCCCACACAGCACCGGACCAAGAGGCAATTATCCTTGAGATATTCCGACGACTCAAGAAGAGTCCTCTTGAAAAACCGTTTGTATCCCCTGAATCAAGCAATCACCAATGAACCAATTAACATTCAAGGAACAGAAACATGCAACCATCTAAACACATCAGCAAAAGGTAGAGACATTTCCTAAATTCACAAAGAAAGGGATAATTAACTCACCACATGCTTCCTCGGTACTTAAGAGTATAGGGTCCGCTTTCGAGAGTTCTACCGAAATGGCTATGGACCTTGTGCCTTTCATTGCCGCTCTGATCAACGAGGGTCAGCTCAAACAAAGCCCTAACATCAGCTCCTTCGCTGGCGAGGGCTATGAAGAGAGACACGTAGACAGAATTATCCTCCGGACTCTTGCCATCTGGGTAGAAGTAGATCGCCCACGAGTATCCACCAACCATGAACGTGTCGGAAGCGACGTACTTGCCTATCCCCATCCCTTTGGCCAGAGAGTAGCCGCTGATCTTGAATTCGTGGGACCCATTGATGGTTTCCGTGCGAGAGGTGGACTCCGTGAGAGACGCAGCAGACGATTTCGAAGATCCGGGAACCTCCGCACAAACCCTAATTGCGTCCATCAAAGAAAGACGAGATCCAAGAACCACGGCTTCCCTAACACAAAATTGAATCTTTCCTCGGTCTTCTTGCCCGGAGTAAGTATCCTTGCGCGACACAAGTCTTCGAATTTCGGAAGAAGCAGGGGTAGATAGGCGAGAGCAGGGTCTCGACTTAGAAGGAATAAAGGTCGAGACTTTGGGGAGCGAAGACGAGAGAAGAAATGGGGGCTTTTGAGGGATCAGAAGTCAAACCGATAATCGCCGGCAGTCGGAGCTGAATCGTCGTGGATCGCGAAGACGACGACGTTGGCCGAAACGAGAGGAAGAGAGAAAATGCGAAAGAGGAACACTTTTGATTATCGGTCTAACTTTACCACACCCATTTGGTAGGTAGAGAGATATATATTTATATAAATGAAGTCACTAAAAGAAAACAAAATAGTATTTGTCTTTGGGTCTTAATTTATGTTCATTTTAAGGAAGGAAATTAATTTACCCCCTTTTGCTTATCTACGCCTCAAGATTTTCCCTCGTCCAATGCTTCATCCTTTTGGAATTTATATGATCATTTTGTATTCGAATCTAGAGGCCAAACGGAGCAGGGGTTTACTCAATTAGAGTCATTGTTTTTGGTAATAATGGCAAAAGAAGACATACATGAATTAGGGCCTTTCCATTTTGGAATAATCTGTATCTATCCAAATTTCTTCTCTCTTTCATTTAAATAATTCAAACTGTTTATTTTATTCAGATGGATTAAAAAATAATGGTAGACGAATGACTATAAGAACTCGTATCTAAAATATCATTCAAAACTCAAAAAAATTTTAAAATAATAAAATATTTTAAAACCATCGATTTAAAAAAAAAATCTCAAAATTATTCTAATTATCCAAAATATTCATCATGAAATTGATCATTACCTAGATTATTGATAGTTTTAGAAGTAGCTTAAGAAAATCCTAATTGTAAACAAATGTGTATAAATAAAAAATTAATTCAATAATTTTTGTTTCAACAATATGCAATATGATAATTTAAAAAAAAAAAAATCAAACCATTTACAAATTGCTAAATTGTGTAGTAAAGTAGGTAACAAAGAAAAGACTAAAAAATAAAAACCCTAGAAAATATGTGGTGAACAGAGGATACATACAGTTAAAGTCGCGGCAAGAGCATCGAGAAAATCGGTGGCTCGAACCCGAAGAGAACTTCATCGCCGAGTGACCCAATCAAAGTCAAGTCAACCATCGAAGGTCAACCATCATTGGGGAATCCCAAAGACTTGTCCTTTAATCCTCAGATGTTTCACAGGCTCTGTTCTTCTTTCTCTCGCTCCATCATCTTCCCCAAATCCATCGTCACCTCCCGCTCTTTTCCTCAATCCCTTCGCCGCGCTCCTACTCTCTCTTACTCCTCTTTCAAAATGTCCGATAACCCTATACCGTCGCCATCTCCGTCTCCCACCAAACCCGAAACCCTTCGCTCCCTCGAGTTTCAAATGGGTTCCTGTTTCAGCGCCGATCCGATCATCCCTCCCCCTAATCAGATCGTTATGGTCATCAGCGGTCCTAGCGGAGTCGGCAAAGACGCTGTGATCAATAAGCTCCGAGAGGTTCGTAAAGGTCTACACTTTGTCGTCACCGCCACAAGCCGTCCGATGAGACCCGGTGAAGTTGACGGGAAAGACTATTTCTTTGTCTCGAGAGAGCAGTTTTTGTCAATGGTGGAGAACGACGAGCTTCTGGAATACGCTCTCGTTTACGGAGAATACAAAGGGATTCCAAAGAAGCAGATTCAGGAGTTTATGGCCAAAGGGGAAGACATTGTTCTTCGAGTCGATATTCAAGGAGCTCAGACGCTGCGGAGGATACTTGGAAACTCCGCCGTCTTTATATTCCTGGTGGCGGAGAGCGAGCTTGCGATGGTGGAGAGGTTGATCGATCGGAAGACCGAGAGCCAGGAGGAGCTGCTTGTTAGAGTAGCCACTGCGAGAGAAGAGGTTAGGCATCTAAAGAACTTCGATTACGTTGTGGTCAATGCCAAAGGAAGGCTTGACGATGCGGTGGACCGCGTCGAATCTATCATTGAAGCAGAGAAATCCAAAGTTCATCAAAGGATTGTCAGGATTTGATTGATGTGTGCAGGTACGGTATTACTTGCTTTGCTTCTCATTGCATTCATATGCGGATAGTCTGATTGATTTGGTTCCTTTTACTTGCTTTGATCCAGTTGAGGAATATGCTTTGGAATGGTCGATTCAGTATCATGTTTTGACGGGTTTATTCGACTATAATGAGATGTTTTGTAACTACCCGATGAAGGAATAAATAAATACAGCTAGAGAGTCATGCTTACAAAGCCTGCAGATGATTACTACAGATGTTTAAGCGTAGTTTGATTAGGTTGGTTGCATGATCTGTTTTTCTTGCGGTTTTTATCGCAATGTCAATGCCTAATTGGTTTTTTTTCATAGCTTATTTGACTAAGTGGTTTGAATCTTTAAAATCATTGGAAGTATCTTGTTAAATGCATATCCTGTCATATTAGGAACTATGTTGTCGGAATTGCTACTATTACACATGTTTTTCTGTACCGTTAACGGTTTCACGATGGTTAATTGCAGATAACATTGCCTGTGGCGTATTGCTGGCTCTCGCTGTCTTCAGTTTCATCACAGAACAAACATTTTTGATATATTTTTACACTTTACATGGATAGATTCTGTTTTTATCATCCTCACAATTTGGTTAGTCATGTGACTTAATGTTCTGGAGCATTGTGGAGAATAATATCAATTAGTATCGATTTAACCATAACTTTACGTGATGGCCAGTAGCGGCTGAGTTCCAAGAATTTCGGAACATGTTTATTGTACTTGATATGGTGGGGATGACCCAATTTGAAAGCCTTTGAGCTTGACACAGGAAGAGTTGTGCTGGAATTTGGACTTGCCAAGTCACCGCCCGTAAACCATAATCAAGTACTTAGCAATAAATTATTTGGTTACGATTAGTTAATAAACATTATTCTAGTTGCGTACGTCAACTCTTTGAATTTCCAATAATTCATGACTTATCTGAACATAGAATATTAAATGTCCATTTTATTACATCGGGGGATACAATTCAACAATTTTCAATTGACATAAGATTCTAAAAACATTTCGATGCTAATTTTGTGATATAGGGCCCCAACAAGCAGGGAATGTGTTGTATCTAAGGAACGTTAAACGTCCGTGTGTTTCACTGCATAAGGGGATTGATTATACAGTTTTGATTTAGATCAAAATTGAAAATTCTCAGAAAGAGGCTCGCTATTCAATAAGTTGAGGTTGAGTCATGAAACATAAAAATTTTGCAACATGTAATTTCATTGATCAACGTACCGAACATTCTTCAAATTTTTTTTTTTTCTCGACGAACATTCTTCAAATTAAGAAATATTTATTCGCTTCTACTAGCTACCTGACATATTATGTAAAGATGATGCCATAGTTCCCTGGTGGTGGATGTATTAATCAATAAGGAAGTTCTTGAAAATAGCCAAATCCAATTTTTGGACAACCGAGTTAAGGATTGGTTTGTATGTGACGCAAGGCAGCATAAAAGGGATTAGTGGCGGCTTTAATAAGAGATAAGTCAAGCAACATAGTCGTAAAGTTAGTGACATTTTTTCTCCAATAGAAGAAAATAAAGAATCTCGTCTTCTTCATGTAATGATTAGATAAACGAAGCTTAGAAACATTTTCTCATTACTTTATCGTGGGGAAGTGACAGAAAAACAAACAGCAATTTTAAGTTACACTTTCTTGTACACTTCCTTTTCAATTTTTAGCCTCATTGGTATCTTCCTCTCCACTCTTTCCCTTTTCTTCTTCCTAATCTCTCATACACACAGCTACGTGCAATATAGTATATATAGTCGTGCCTTTTTTCTCGTTTGTATCCATTATCAACGAATCATAAGTAAAGAACATAACTAAACGGATATATAGGAATATTCTCGCAAGGTCTAATGGATTCCGAGAAATTTGGAGAGGATGATCGGAGCATCCATTTGCAGGTTTTATTTAATACTATTACGTACAAAAGTTTTGTTCTTCACACTTTGTTTTGAATTGTCTAGTAATCTTAGCTCTTTTTGAAAGTTTCTTATATACATGCACTAAAAAAGACTTTAAAACTAAATAGGTGTTGGAGCTCCAAAAATTGGAGGAAGCTCGAGGCTCAAGCGACACGGTATTGGATTACAGGAACAGCGTTGAGAAAGGAGACAGCGGGGAAACCGCAGACGCTGCGTCTGCATCATCGCCGATCGCCTTCTACCGATCAGCATCCCCGGCGCCTGAGCAAAAGCTCACACTCTTCGCTCTCCGCCTTGCAATCCTCGAGAAAATTGCTACTTGCCTCGGAACACTAGGTTTCATCTGGGCCACGGTGGTTCTGCTCGGCGGATTCGCGATCACCCTCGAGAAATCCGATTTCTGGTTCATCACCATCATCCTCCTCATTGAAGGCACTAGAATCTTCAGCAGAAGCCATGAGCTCGAGTGGCAGCACCAGGCCACGTGGACTGTAGCAGGGATTGGAATCAGTAGCTTCCGTGCGCTCCAATCAAGCTCGGTTTCGCTTCTCAGAAATCTGAAACGAATTAGGTTTTTTGCTTAACCGAATTTGACTCGACTCCATTTTAGAATTTTACATTTGATTTGAGTCACTGATTGTTGTTTCCCTTCAGTGGAGGGGTCTTGAAACCAATCCTCGAAACCCGATTGAGAGAGAGGGATTGCGTTGTCGGACGACATGAGACATTCGATCGTCGAACCACTCGGACATGGAAAAACTCAGAGGTTCCTCTTCTGCCCTATGCGAGATGGCTCTACATCTCCAGCTACGTTAGCCGTCTTCTGTACTGGCTTCAGCTTCTTTCAGCGACCGCCTGCGTGGCTCTGTCTTCATATAAACTCGTCATGCACAACTACGGAGATGTTCAGGATGGAGAGTTGGACAAAAGAAATAGACAAGCCGCTCTAAGCATCTTCTACTCGCTTGCGCTTGCAGAGGCGTTGCTGTTTCTTGCGGAGAAAGCTTACTGGGAATGGCAGGTCAGTGTGTGTAGCTTGCTTGAGAATGTGACTAGAGAGTGTGGCTTTGGGGTTACTGGGTTGGTCTCTATTAAGAGATTCTTCTATGACGCTTACTCAAAGTCTGTCAATGGGAGTATCTTTGACGGAGTGAAGATGGACATGGTGAGCTTTGCAATGGAACTATTAGGCTCTAGCTGCTCAGATGAACAGCTCATCGGAGCAAGAATTCTCAGGCAGTTTGCGGTAAACGAGCGGTTCGCAGAGGATACGCTTGAGAAGATCGGAATAAACTTGCCCGTCATTGAAAGGTTTGTTCTTTATATATCAAAACATGCCAAATTATGCAGAGACCTGAAGCCATGTTAAGATTGCATTTATAGTGTTACATACTTCAAATCATATTCATATGTTAGATTTAAATTTTCTCGCCCAGGTTGGTGGAGATGCTGAACTGGAAAGATATGCAAGAAGAAGAGATTAGGAGATCAGCTGCTGAGATACTATCAAAACTCGCTGGCAAAAAACAGAACTCCCTCAGAGTCGCCGGAATCTCTGGTGCGATGGAATCAATTTCATCATTGTTACAGAACACAAGATCTTTAGGTGAAGCTCCCGACGAGATTGGAGAGAAGAAGATCTTCCACGACCATCATCTACAATACGATTTCTGGAGATTCAACAATTTAGGCCTCTTGATTCTAAAAAAATTATCGAGAGATCATGACAACTGTGGAAAAATCGGCAACACAAGGGGGCTTCTTCCAAAGATTATTGATTTCATGCACACAGATGCAACACTCTTGAAGGATGAGAACGCAGAGATGGTTCTGTCACGAGTCCTGACAGTGAAACGGTCCCTCCAGCTAGTGAAAATGTTAGTAAGCATGAGCGGGAACACTGGGAAATGTCTTAGGAGAGAGATCTCAGAAATCGTTTTCACAGTCAGCAACTTAAGAGACGTACTGCGTCATGGAGTGAGATACCCGACACTACAGAAGCTTGGGATCGAGATCCTGAGCTTCCTCGCCCTTGAGACCGAGGCACGGGAAAGAATTGGTGTGACTGGAGGTGTCTTGAAAGAGTTGTTCAACATTTTCTTGAAAAGCAAAACACATGGGGATGGGAATGAGAGCCGGGTAAGAATCGCTGCAGGGGAAGCTATAGCTATGCTTGCTTTGGAGAGCAGAAACAACTGCGTCCACATTCTAAAGCTCGGAGTCTCAGGAAGACTCGTGGATGCACTTGAAGTTCCTTTGGTCCGTGTCAATGCAGCGAGAGTGTTGAGAAACTTGTGCATGTACTCTGGACATGAATGCTTTCTCGACCTGAGGTTCATTAAAGCAGCAGCTCCCACGGTGAGTATGTCACTAATGTGGCTATATATGTGACGCTAAAATCCGGCCAAAAAGTTTAAAACTTATATTGTTTTCTCGCAGGTGTTGAAATCGATAACATCAGGAGACAACAAATTACAGGAAGTGATGCTTGGGTTGGCAACACAGGTGTTCAAATTCATGAGCTCAGAAGAAGCAAACGTCGCCCTCACGGATTCAGGGATCAAGAGACAAGAACTGGCGAACTCGCTGGTTGCGATTCTGAAAAAACATGACAAGCCAGCGATCAAGGTTCCGAGAATCCGGAGGTTTGTGATTGAGCTGGCGATATGGATGATGGAAGATGATGTGGAGAACGTTGTGATGTTCAGAGATTTGGGTATGGAGAGAGAGCTCGAGAAGGTTTTGGAAACTACGGCTGAACTCGAGAACTTCGATGTTTTCTCGGGCATGGTTGGTATGAGCCGCCATAGCAGAACGGTCCACTGGTTAGCTGAGTTGGCTTTAACATTGCTCGAGGAAGATCAACTATAAGTATCATATCTTCCTTAATTTAGAGAATCTCTGGATCAACAGTTACAAAAAAAAGAAAAAAAAAAAAAAAAAAAAANAAAAAAAAAAAAAACTCTCTGGATCAAAACTATAACTATTACATATTTATTTTGTAAGAAAAATTATTTAAAAATGCGATAATTACGAAATGCAGTATATTTATTTTTACAATTTTTTTTTTTGGTAGCCATTTTTACAACTTATTTAGTTGTTCGTATTTCAAATTTCACCAAAGCAGCTAGCTTCTGTGTCTAATTGTTTTTCGATAAAAGTTTTAGAATTTGCCTGAAAGAGCTAATATAACATATATCGATTCTGTTTTAATATGCAGGCTCTTTGTCTTTATGATTAAATGAAATAAATGGCAACAAACTTGACATCTTTTAGGTGTTTTGAGCTTTCACGAATTCTAATAATTTGGAGAAAGTATTGTATTGTAAATTATAAGAAACCTAATCTTTTTGTGGTGAATCAAATTAACCTGAATCTAGTAGTAGTAAAGTGTAATAAAATAATATATAAGAAAAATCTGATTCTATACTCCGTTATATTAAAACGTTTATTACTAAGGGAATATGGAAAAACTAAACTAAACTACAAAAGTCAGAAAGGAAATAAGAAAACATATTTTCTGTATATGTTAATTATTTAAGAGCGACTCTCAGTTACGTACACAGCCTCCACTCTCTAAAAAGCCCTAGCCTCTCTTGGAGGTCAATCCTTCCACAACACGAAGACGATGGCTTTGGTTAGAAATCATCGATTCGTCAATCTCAAGCTTTCTCTTCCACAAGTTTCTACTACTTCCCTCCCCTGCTGCTTCCCCATCGAAACATCTTCCACAACAGTTACTTCTTGCACAAACAACAACGTCTCTGCTTCTGATTTAGAGAGAATCAACGTTCTCGGCTGCGGAAACGGTGGAACCGTCTACAAAGTTAGCCATAAGACAACCTCAGAGATCTACGCGTTGAAGAAAGTCAAAGAAGACATCGATTCTACTTCCCGCCACCAACTCCTCCGCGAGATTGAAATCCTCCGCCTCGTCGACTCTCCTTACATCGTAAAGTGTCACGACATCTACGAGAAACCATCCGGAGAAGTATATTTTCTGATGGAATACATGGATCTCGGCACGCTAGAGGGTCTACGCGGTAACGTCGTCACAGAGGATCAGCTCGCTTTGATCGCTCGTCAAGTTTTTAAAGGGTTAAATTACTTGCACGGGCTCAAGATCGTTCATAGGGACATCAAGCCAGCGAATCTGCTTCGCAACTCCCAAGAAGAGGTCAAAATCGCAGACTTTGGAGTGAGCAAGATTATGGTCAAGTCGTTGGACAAGTGCAACACGTTCACCGGCACGTGCGCGTACATGAGTCCCGAGAGATTCGACAGTGAATCAACTGATGATTCACAGGAAGACAAATCAAACGTTTACGCCGGAGATATATGGAGTTTTGGTCTCACGATGCTGGAGATATTGGTGGGCTACTTCCCTCTGCTTCCCCGTGAACAGAAACCAGATTGGGCCACGCTGATGTGCGCTGTGTGCTTTGGAGAACCACCGAAAGCCCCCGAGGAATGCTCTGACGAGTTGAAGAGTTTCATTGATTGCTGTTTACGCAAGAAACCGAGCGAGAGATGGTCAGCTTCCCAGCTTCTCAGCCACCCTTTTCTTCTCTGGCAAGATTAGGGTTAGGGATATATCTATGAAGATCTTGTATGGACTCATAGCGAATCAGAGGGATCAAAAGATGCACCTAAGTTCTGGTGTTACTCTTGTACATAAGATGGGTATTATTAGGGTGTCTACATTGGAGATATACACTCATTAAAGTCTTTGCATCTTTTAGGTTTCCGCAAGCTTTTTTTCAAAAGCGTTGAGACCAAAAGAAAAAGACAGCAATGGTCTTTATTGAATGAGTTTCTCGGATTTAGATAGTTCAATCCTCACAAGCCGAGCACTAGTTAGGGGCTGTAAAGAAAAAGGTCTTTTTCAGTTTTGGTATATTCAGTGACAAAAGGCTTATTCAATAGTACTGCCTTTCACTATTATGTAAATAAGTTCTTTTGCAACACACACTTACTGAATGTTTGTAGAATATATGTGAAATTACCCTTGAATGCTATAGCACATAGACACATAGTCAAGGTTATATGAATGATTTAGTTTCCCTTGGGTCTTAATTAGCTCAAGACGCCACGCAAACCCGTTTTATGTTTGTCGTCCTGGGCTCATGTTTATTCTTCACACATTTGTTTTATATATATGGCTATAATTTTTCTTACAGGGAATGATAAAACACAAAAGCCTCTTTATAAACTAACCTAAATAAAATAAATCCGGCCTAGATAAAATAGACACTTTTATTAAGCTAAAGTGGTATTGAAAATAGAGCAATACTAATCTAAGATAAGGAAAAAAAAGATTTCTTATATTATCGTATCTAAAATTGTTAGGTATACTAAATCACCAACTGTTTTTTACCTTTCCGGTATTTATAACATATTGCTTAAATCTTTTTAGCCAACATATCTGAATTGGATTTGTCATTGGATAATTACTAATTTATTTTATTTTTGGAAGCAATTGATTTCCTTGCCAAGTACCCAATCTCCTCTTATTTATGATCCGATTTTTAAAACAAAAGAAAATCTATTTTTTTTCATTCCCAAATAGAAAGGAATTTTAGTATTTTTGTTATTAGTTATCTCCTCTGCAGAGAAATTGGAGCGGCGGTGCGGACCAATGACAAAACAAAACAAAGGCATGTGACACCAATCACACCACGATACAACAACACAAATTAAATATTTAGTGGAATGACAAAAACACCCCTAACGCAACACCGACGCGACTTCTGTAAACGCTTGGTTGCCCACATGTCGCTGGTCCATTATTGAGCGCGTTCATCGGCCTGGGGTCATGGTAAATCCAGTGGAACAACAAGGATATAATCGTCCAGACAGAAAGATTGTCTTTTCTCCCCTCCACCTCCATTAAAACACTTTTTTGGCTGCACTTGGCCTGTCCTAAATTTTCCTGGAGATCAATTTTTATCTGTCAATTTTCTAAATCTTCCTTTTTTTTTTTTTTTGCTCCCTTAATTTATATACCTATGTCTGGAATCTTTAGATGAGAAATTAACACTTATAATCCTCCCTTAAGTTCCTTATTCTCTCTTCCGGATACACTGGGAGGATTTGAAGTTCCTGGTGAATCTAGGAATTCAAACTTCAAAACCTAGAAGGACAAGGAGCAGTTTCTTGTTTTTTTTGTTTTTTGTTTTTTTTGTGTCGGTTTCTTCGTTTGGAATAAAAGAAGGAAACTTGTGATTCATAGTCATCATCATCTTCCAAGTGTTCGCAAGAGATTATTCCATCATTGGAGCATTTAGAGTAAGTTTAATGTTTAATTTATATTATTATTTGTAAAGTAAGGGTTTTTGACTTTTTAATGTTTTCTCAGAATGCTTTAACTAAAGAGAAAAAAACTCCATCTTGGGACTTGGTTTGTCGTCGAATTGGTTTTTAGTATTTCGTCGGTTTTTCTCAGATTTTTTCTTAACTTGAATTGTCCTTTTTCTGTGTGTTCTTGTCGGATCTTCAGATGCCGGAGAAAGGAGCGATTCTAACTCCGGTGCCGAGTCAGTTATTGATTCTACGGCCGAGTCCTCTGCTTCAATGGCGTCTCGGTGCTCTTACAGCACTCGTCTTCTTCCTCATGCTTGTCGTCTGGAGCATTGACGGTTGTTCGATCCAAAGCTTCGTGGAGCCATGGAGATTCAATGCATACTCCGTCCGCGTCAATTCTTCTCCGTCTCCTTCTCCTTCACCATCCTCACCCAAACCTCATCTTACAGAATCCGACATACCCCACCGACAAAACCTCACTCTGAACAACACGACAGCGACGGGTCCACGAAATCTGAACGCCAAGAATACGAATCTCACTTCCAACTCGACCCCGGTTCAACTCGGTTGGATCACCGCCGAACCGGAGAAGAACTTCACGGCGAATCTCATGAGAAACTGGTTGGCTCCGGGTGGCGCACCGTGCAGGGATGCCAAGACCGTCGAGATTTCCGTTCCCGGTCTCGACGGGATTGATTCGGTAGAGCTAACCGCCGGAGAGATCCACGAGTTCAAGTTCCAAGCGCTAGACGAATCCAAAACCCCTGTTTGCATCGGCGGCGACTACTTCGAGACTGATTTATCTGGCGAGAATTGGAAGTCGAGGCCGCCGGTGAAAGATTACGGCAACGGAAGTTACTCCATGTCGATGCAGGTTCATCCTGAGTTCGCCGGAGAATTCAACCTCTCCGTCATTTTGCTCTTCCGCCGTTACCAAGGCCTCAAGTTCAGCACCTCACGTCTAGGTTTCGACCGAAAGCTTCGAAACGTCCGGTTACGTTTCGTCAAGAAGCCCGACATTGCTCTGCCGGAGCTCCGGTCCTGCAAAAGATCCGACTTTACCCGAGATGCCTGGTCAGGACGATGGATAAGGCTCGGGAAGAAGGACGACTGCCAGATCAGCAATGACGGTCGTTACCGATGCCTATCTTCGGATTTCCCTTGCAGGAAACCGTGGTGCGACGGGGCGGTTGGAGCCCTAGAGAGTAACGGTTGGGTTTACTCAAGCCATTGCTCTTTCAAGCTGTTCGCTGGCGATGCCGCATGGGATTGCTTGAAAAACAAATGGCTTTTCTTCTGGGGGGATTCGAACCACGTGGACTCCATCAGAAACATGCTCAACTTCGTTTTGGGTCATCCGGAAATCCCCGCTGTTCCGAGAAGGTTCGATTTGAAGTTCTCGAATCCCAAGAACTCATCGGAGACGGTTAGGATCACGAGTATCTTCAACGGTCATTGGAACGAGACACAGAACTATCAAGGGCTAGACTCGCTCAAAGACTACGACTTTAGAGAATTGCTCAAGAAGTACTTCTCGGAGGACAGTGTTCCCGATGCTATGGTCGTGAACTCGGGTCTACACGACGGGATTCACTGGCCCAGCATTAGAGCCTTCGAGAAAGGCGCTGAAACCGCAGCTGCGTTTTGGAGAGATGTTTTCGACGGGGTCAAAAGCAGGGGACTGAAGCCGCCTGAAGTTATTTTCAGGAACACAATCGCGACGGGAGGTTACGCTAGATTGCTAGCGTTTAATCCAAGCAAAATGGAGGCGTTTAACGGAGTCTTTCTTGAGAAAATGAGGAATGCGGGATTGGTCACGAGCGTGGTGGATAATTTCGATATGACGTATCCGTGGCATTATGATAACCGGTGCAACGACGGAGTTCATTACGGAAGAACTCCGGCGAAAATGCGGTGGAGGGACGGTGAGATTGGACATCAGTACTTTGTGGATTTGATGCTCGTTCACGTGTTGCTAAATGCACTGTGTGTGTGAGATAGTAGTGGTGATAAAAGTTTGGGTTTAGGAGTCAAGGATTCTTTATTTATGTGTAGATTTTTTTCATCTTTTTTTTGATAGATCAAATATTATTTGGGAAAACTCAACTGGAGCTTGAGTTTCTATTGTATTATGTATAAATAGCGAGAGAGTTTGGAGCAACAAATGTGTACTAAAACATTTTTTCTGATAATAAGAAATTCGAACTTTTCTTAGTGGAACAAGTCTTTAACATTGTCCAACTTTTCACCGACTATTAAAGTTGGAAGTAGTAGCTTGTCTCTGTTTCATTACCCTTGGTTCTTATTTTTTCATACATGGATTGGACTTGGAAGTAAGAATTTCTAGGATTAAATAGTTTACCGAGTGACAACTAATCTGTAGGTTGATAACTAAATTCAGATTGAAGAGTTGGAAGAACCTCTATGTCTTGCTATATTGAAGGATTACCCACCGTTTTAATCAGTAGCATCGAAATCAGTTTGATCAAGATTTATTCTTACGTGCTAACTGAACCTGCAGAAAATAGAATTCTATAGGTTTTTGCTGATCCGGCTCTCCTCTTTTCCCTCTTATCTCTCTAACACCGATCAATAATTGGTTTATTTTTGGTTACGTGTGAATGTAATCCATCTACATTGGCTCTATCCATTAACTGTTTTCTTTAAATTACCAAAATAAAGCTTGATATGGTCATTAGTCGCAGCCAATGCTTGCATTAGCGAATCTTTGGAACAGATGCTCCTTCCTTTTGATCATCAGGGAAACGATAGTGTCATTAATGTTAACCTGATTGTTTATGTAAAGTATAAATTGCAAAAGTGTAGTTAGTGCTCGGTTTTATTGGTTTATAGTATAAAATATAGAAAACGGGGTGAGAACAAAAAATATCATTATTACATATAATAATCTTCAGGGTTAAAGGCAATACTCTATACGATAATACGAGAGAAGAAAAAAGTGAAAAGAATGAGCCGAAAAATCAGGGACTGCTGAAGAAAAATAATGCAGCAATTAATCATTTCAATTTGGGTGCAGATCAAATGAACAATCTTTTTCATTGTAAAGCCTATTATTGGAATAAAAAGGAGATAACTGGAAACCAAAAGGGAGACTAAAGTTTCCTTACTTCATAATGGTGAAAGTTCAAGCAAACTGTGTGTTGTATATAAAAATATAGTATATATTGTTTTCTTTTGCAAAGAGGAAGCGAAGTATATCAACTTGTTAAAGAGAAATAGCGAAGTATTTGTCGGCGTCCTTTGATTCTTGGCTTATTGTTGGCGACACACAACAATTTTACATTTTCCTTCACCACATGAATATAATCGTTTCCAAATATTTGGGATAAGTATTCTTAGATTTTATGGCTTAATATGTGAAGCATCTTTTTTTAATGAACTGATCTATATTGGCTGAAACTTAAATATTAAAATTTTATTGTTCCATTATGATTTAAATAGTTTTCAGCTGAATAAAAAATTTCTGGATAGAAACTATATCAATTTGCGATATAGGCTGTGATTGGTAAAGACTGTGGTTTTAGGTTGTGGCTGTATACTTTTGGCTGTATAAACTTTGATTTTTAGAATTGTGACTTTTTTTTAAAGTTTAAAATTCTAACTTTAAAAAAAGATGAAGAAAATATAAATTTTTTTTTTAAAATGGCTTTAGAGGTTTTACACGAAATTTTAAGTGGTTTAAAATTTGATTGTTAAATTTTTAATTTTGATGACTTTATAAAACCCTCTAAAATTTATACATCAATGAGTGTCATAGACTCCTGAAACTGAACATTCCGCTATCTGGGTTAATGTGTTTGGAATGTTTTGATTTTCTTGGCTTAAGAATTTTTTTAACTAAAATATATCTGTCTTCTTTATTCAATGTAATTCAGTTTTTTTTATTTGGTCTAATTTTGGTTTAGATGAAAAAATAACTCAAAACTATTAATTTCATTATTAATATTAAATTAATAGTTCAAGAACTTAGGTTTACTCGGTTCGATCTATAACACTAAATTAGTTTTTGGTTCGATATAAATTTGACTTTTTCAACATAAATTTGTTGGTACTACTCAAATTATTAACCATTTTTTAAAAAACAAAATTATTGGTTTAGGTTTGATTAGGTGTACAATCAATAGTAAACCGGAATGTTTCTTTTTTTTTCTTTTATTAATTCAGATATTAGTACAGTGATGATATTCCTCTTGCATTTTTCATTTGGCACACATGATATATATATACATAACATAACACAAAATCCACATCCCACTCTCGTGAACCATAAAAGAAGAAAGAGAGGAAAGAAAAAATGGATACGATGAAAACATCAAAAATAAAGTTCACAAAAGAGATGATAGAGTCTATCAAAGACAAGCTCCCAAGGTTCAGTCTTCTCCTCCTCTTCCTCCGACAATGCTACGGCGGCTGTGGCGACCGGACCCACTTACTCCCTTGCTCCATCGCCACCGTGTCCACCCGCTTCTGGAACCTCTCGGATCGTCCCGTGGAGCTTCAGATTCGAGTCGGGTCGATCCTAAAACGGGTCCACACTCTCAAACCAGGACGTTCAAAGAAGCTCAGGCACAGTAACATCCACAGAGCCTACGTACCTGACCAGGAAGGACGTAGATGGTTGTACTATGACGACACGTGTCTACCATACGTATGGGTTCACGAGACCGGTACGGACTTGTCGAAGATGGTGAAGCAACAGTACGTGAGTCTCGATGATCTGAGGGATTGCTCGGAGATTAGGGTTTTTAAGGATTTACAGAGAGGTTGTGTCTCTGTTGAGAAGAGAGACAGAGCTTCTGCTTTGTGTTGATTTTCTAATTTCTATCTCCTTCTTCGATTTTCTAATTTCTATCTCCTTCTTCGATTGGTGAGTTCATCTAAAATAACTATGAGTACTATATATAAATATGTATTTAATTGTGAAACATGATGCATGTATCTATCTATATGTAACTCCATCTCCAATATTGACTCTTGCTGTTGGATATAGTGGATTAAACAATGTCATCACAAATTGATCTTTTACCAAAAGGAGTAACTAGATCTACTTCTCCAAAAGTTGTGGTAGTTGAAGAATATATATATATATATTACTATATAGTGAAAGAAAAACCTTGACAAGATTAGTTATCAATGTTTACAAATTGAGATTTCATGTATTTCGGTTTAGTCCGGTTCTGTCATTCGGTTTATAACTGATTTCGTTTTTTTTTTTTAAACATTGATTCAGTTCTATTAATTAAGTCCGTCCTCGTTAAACTGGGTAGGTGTTTTTTATTTTATTATAACAAAAAAATACAAAGCTAAAAAAAATTAATGCAAAAAAATAGTTAAGAAGAAAAAGGTTGTGATTCAACTTGGTTAATAGTTATAGTATAAGTGGAACCAATTAAAAAAAATCACAGGAATGATCCATGAATGGTTCATAATCCAAATTTTAGAAGTTCTTTTAATATTCCTATATAGTGATGAAATTAAACAAAGTTTCTTATAATGAAGAATATTCCTCCTGGATGTGTCTTTCGTCTTCTTTTTTGTTGAAAAACAAAATATTAGAGAGATCTTATCTTTACACATTTCTCGATGATATCAATAATGTGTTGTGTTTTTATCGTTGGAGAAAGGCAACAAAACCCAGTGAGGTGCTTTGATGGCAGGCAAAATAATGACCTTCCTCAGATCCTCTTCACTTTGGTAGAGCACTAATAAATTAATTCAACTGTGTCATCTATTATCCAGTGTCCAATATTGATGCACTTCACTAAACTTTCGGTGCAAACTCAACAAAGAATCAGTGGAACTTTATGCATGATGACATATGAAATTTACATATTTATAGAGCTCTATAAATCGATATTCCGCATGAAATGCACGTAGTCAGGTTAGACTTGGAAAAACGTATCTCTATATATTCTCTATAGTTGTAGAGTTGATTTTTGAGGAGCATCAGCATGGTAGTAAGTGAAATTAGGTGGGAATTTTATAAAGTCAAAGTTACGAAGAAAACTGAAAACCTAACCATTTACTTTTTACAATATTAAGTTATTAACAGATTACTTTTAGTTTTCTATGTAAATCTATTATGTTAAACATAATTATTTAGATAATAATAATAAAAATATGTTTTAGATCAGCAAAACGTTTGTCCTTAAGATGCAAGGTTATCCTGTTCATCTAGGAATGGTAGGGGTAAAATTAGTCTCCTCTTTACTAGTTTCTCCGTCCCAAATGTATTGTTATTCTGACTTCGGATTCTTGGTTGAGACAATGACCTGATCTGGTACTTGAAATGCAGAAGAGAATAAACTTTTGTTTTTGTTTGGCTAAATCATTTAAAACCCCGAACTCCGCAGTCTTAAGACAATCCTAATAAAATGTTCATATATTATAACATTCAACTGAATTTCAACATTTCTCAAATTAAAATTATTAAACAGAAACGATGCTAGATAGTAGTGATTCCATTTTCTGTCCACGTAAATGCAATAAAGCAGAGTGTAATTAGCATCACCTTTTACATTCACACTTTTTTGAACTAAGAATGTCTGTTACTCAAAGGCTAAGACACGAGATTCCAACACAACTGTATAGTATTTATTGTCGCACATATGAATTTCACTACGATCTAAGATTCTAATTTCATCGATAGTTATTTATCTAACCGAAGGAACAAAAGCAACAATAGGAAGTCGGGTGAACTTTTTGGCTGCCAAAACGTGCGTTGCTGGTAGGAGCAGAAAACTAAAATTAGATAAATCATAAATGTCATAAACTAAGTTTTTTAAATTAATAAAAATAGATAAAATTGTGATGTGAATTTAATCGTAACTTCAAACCAATAAAGAAACCGAAGCTGAAACCAAACCGGCCAAAACACATGATTTGTTCCTCGGTTTAAAAGAAAAAAGTCAAAAAGTAAAAAAAAAAAAAAANCACACACAAAAAGTCAAAAAGCATGACCGAATCTTCCTTCAACAACACAACATCTCGTCAGTCTACCAAATCTTCTATCTTCAGTCTACTTCTCTAACTGCTTTTTCTGTCTTTGTGACTCTTGTGTCTCTTTTTTTCCTTTTTTAACTCTCACCGATGGGGATCTCCTTCAGCACCAACAGAAGACGAGACAACAACCGCCGTCACCTCCACCACCATCCTCCACCGCCTTACTACTACCTGGATCCTCCTCCGCCGCCGCCATTTGCACCGCATTATGACTACAGCTACTCCACTTACCATATCTCTCCGCCTTTACCCCCACCGCCACCGCCTCAGATCAACCCTTGTTCCTACGGCCATCATTACCAGCATTACCCTCAGCATCCTCAGTATTTCACCACCTCCCAACCCAATTGGTGGGGCCCGACGATGAGGCCGGGATATGCGTGTCCGCCTCCGCCACAAACGCAAACGCAACCGCTCCCACCGCCGTACGTGGAGAATCAGAACGCGAAGAAGGTGAGGAACGATGTCAATGTGCATAGAGATATGGTGAGGCTCCAAGTGGACGATCTAGTTCCTGGTCACCATCTAGTTTCCTTCGTCTTCGATGCCCTTTTCCACGGCAGGTAAACACATTCACCGATCTGGCTCTGATCCATGACAATTGGCATGAAATGTGATTGAATTTCTACGGCTTAGAGCCATAATTGGGACGCAATTGGCATATTTAGGCTGAGGGACCTGTTGTTAAAAGGAAAGATCTTTCCCCATGGGAACCATCTGGAATCACTCTTTCCGATAGAAAAGGTTCAAGCTTTACATGATTTGTTTGATGTGTTGTGTAAGCCTTAAACTCAACTTATAGATCAGAAACGTCCAGAGCTACTCGTAAACTGATCCCATCTGTAGTTATGGGATTTGTATTGATCAATGCTGAAAGCCTGAAACTATATAGAGACTTCTCAATGTATTCTCATTTCATTTTCAGTTTCACTATCACCTTCTTCGCTAAGGAGGAACCAAACTGCACGTTTGTCCCTCAGTTTCCAGAGGTCTATCCACCGACAAGATTCCCTTTTCAGAAAGGTCCTGGACAGAATTTTCTACAGCCTTCAGGTACAGGAAGCGATCTGAGTTTCTTCGCTCTTGACGATCTGTCAAAACCCTTACAAGAAGACGTGTACCCGCTTGTTATATCAGCTGAGACGGTAATCTCTCCAAATTCGATCTCGGGGCAATCATCAGTTCATAAGCAAGTCACACAAGCGGTTCTTGAGAAATATAACGATGGATCTTTCAGAGTGAAAGTTGTGAAGCAGATTCTTTGGATCGAAGGAGTTAGATATGAACTCCGTGAGTTGTATGGCTCGACCACTCAAGGTGCAGTCTCGGGCTTAGAGGAGAGTGGTTCGGGTAAAGAATGTGTGATCTGCATGACTGAGGCAAAGGACACGGCCGTGCTGCCTTGCAGACATTTGGTAAGACTTTCTTAATCTTTCGCTTTTGGTTTCATTATTTTGCATTTCGTCTTGCTCTCCCTCATAAATATGCGTTGGATTCGATCAAAACCTTTGGGAATTTTATGATCTCTCGCAAGTTTTTCAAATAATGAGAAGCAAATTTGTTCAGTTAGAATCCCAAAAATGTCTGCTTATTTGATAGGAAGTTCTTGTTTTCCATCAAACCGACCTAGTATGTCTCTTTAGATCTATCTATACAGTCAGTTTCAAGAGGAAGAACTTTTAGTTGCTTTGTTCTAACGTCCAATTGTGTCTAATGTCCGTCTCTGCAGTGCATGTGTAGCGACTGTGCGAAAGAATTGAGGCTTCAGTCGAACAAATGTCCGATTTGTCGACAACCTATCGAGGAGCTCTTAGAGATCAACGTGAATAGTAGTGATGAACAACACTAGATTGAAAAAAAGGTTCTTCTTTTACTTAAATACCATTCTGAGTTCTTTCTTCTTTTTTTTTGGAAATCCTCCATGTCTGAATCTGTATTCCAATCATTGTTGTGTAACTTCATACCGCATATAGATTTGTTTGTTCTAAAGCTTTGTATGTGGAAGATATAAGCATTAGTATATGTATAGCTATTGTGCTAGAATAGCTTTCCCGTATTATATTTGTCCTCTTGGATAAATTCCTCACATTCTCAACAATCCACTCTATGTGTGTAATTGAATGCTTTTGTTGTTTGCTTGAGCACAAGGATCCGATCATAATATTTTTCTTTTCCCGGACTCGATTCGGTTCAAAAGGGTATGTGTATGTTTCATGGTTATCATGGAAACCAAATCTGGATATTCAAATTTACAGAGTTACTTAGCTATGAGGTTAGTTCTATAAGAGTTACTTGGCTATAATTCTATACTTTCATCCGCCTGTTATCGTTTAACCCTTTTCTCCAGGAAGTCAAAGATCATTGGAGAACATAAAGACTTTTGTCTTTGCAGAAACTCAAAAGAAGAGAGATAAAAACATAGCTGAAGTTGAAGAAGAACCTTTTCTGCTTTTTGCCTATTGGGCTATAAATTTAAAAACATCCATTGAAGAAAAGCTGCGGGAGGAAAAGAATGTTTCCCACTGAGGTTATGCTTAAAAGTAAAAAAAAAAAGTCCCTTTAAATAAATAAAATAAGAGTGTATTCCATTCTTTTGAGAGAATGTTCAAACGTTTGAAATGAGAAGTCTTCATTTTGATCTGTCATTTGTTTTGTTCGCAAGATTAAACTGAACTAGATAATATTTATATTTACTGACAGGTCAATTGGTTTTGAAATGAATAATCATAAATGTTTTATAGGTCTATTTAATTTCATATACTAATCTAAGCGCACGATTGATATAAAATTTTTTTTTATCTCCATATAAATTGACTAAAATGAATTGTTATCAACGATGACGTCGATGAGAGATGTTACCTTTTATAGTCCCAAACGTACAATAATGCACTTTCCCAATATATGAGACTGAAAACGAATCCAAAGGAAAAGATTGTAGCACGAGAAGAGAATCGGACAAAAGCTTGAAGAATATAATGTCATTTTGCGAATAAGAAGAAGAATAAGAAGAAGAGCTATGTCATGTGCAGAGACACTCATGTGACCAACAGCTATTAGATTAGGCAAAACTTCAAACGACAAAAGTCAATTATTAATCTCAACATCCCAGATTTTTTTTTAACCCATCAAGTACTTTTCAATTATACACAATGTTTTTGGAACTTTCCGAATGTGTATATTATGCTTCTTATGGATTAAGTTTTCTATCAATAATTGGAGTACCATCATATCAACAAGTGTTATAGATCCTAATTTTAAATTTCTATTATTTGATCAGATTGAGTTAAAAACGTGATAGTAATAAAATTAGGCATGCTTGATTGATAAACAAATATTAAATAAATGCAAGAATCTTTCACCGAGAAAACCATTTCATTCTTTTTTTTCTAACAAGAAAATCATTCTATTTATTAGACAATCAAGTGGTCAACTTTATTTTAGGTCACTTTGAATGGTTGGAAAAATGTGAATTCTTAAAGATGTGATTATTTTAAGCCAAAAGGAAAGAAAAGATAGGCAAGAGAGTTGTGTTTCATGTTATGTTTAGGCTTTAGCAACAAAGAGCAATGATGGTAAATGCGTCCAAGAAAAGTGTCTTGAAATAATTTATATCGTAGCTAGAAAAAATGAATATTATATTAAAAAAGTAGTTGAGATGTACAGTAAATATAGGAGAAACCTATTGAGATCTGGCCGAAAACGTGATTATGTCTACTATAGAATATGAAATGCGAGGCCTTCATCATTCAAAAGAATCATAACCCAGACCCACTCTGTGTTTTCTAATTTTATATTATAATGTATAACCAAATTTGTATATCGATGTAGACTTCTATCCATCAACTAATTTTATCTAACGTTGTTTTCCCGTTAAAACTATAATATTTTTTTCTAATATATTCAGTTTATACTAATTATCAAAATAATTGTGGACTTTTTTTGTTGTTGTTTGGTATAATTTAACTAATTTTCTATCTCGCCTTTCGATTTTTAGGTTCTCCAATCTATTATTTTGTAGTCAATTTTATGATTTGAAAATCTGAAAAGAAAATATCGAAATATATCACATGACTAATTTGCTTAAGATTTGAGATTAGAAATTTTCGAAAGAAACTTTGAAAAATATAATTGTTTACACGTCTCATTTTGTTCTATCTCCACATCTCAACTAAATAATAATTAGGGAATATAACGTATAAACTTTAATTTGACAAAAACAAAAACTGGTTATTTTCTCTTAATTAAAAAGAAGAAAAATGCGTGAAAGATTTTTTTGGTCTGAGCTAGGCTAACAAAATACATAAGATAATAATACTATTGTTCAGCACTCCTTTCTTCTATTAAATTGAAGCAGGGACTTTGCTCTTCTCTTTCTCTCTCTGACTCTGAAAAAGATGAAGTGGAGAAGTTAATGTTCACCAACTTACTGTAAAGTCTGAAACTTTCTTCCTTTCTTTTTTTTTTTGCCTTTTTTCAAGTTCGTCTGGCATTCTCCTTCTTCTCTCTGTTCCTTGTTTCTTTGTTGTTTTGAAGAAAGAAGGTATATTTCTCAGATATCACACACATGAATGTTTTTGTATATGCAGCTATGTGTTCTCTTGCTGTGTCCTTGAATGTGTGTTAAAAAGCATTTTTTGGTTTTTATGTTGTCTAGATTTTAGCTGGAAGTACAAGGAGGAGTCGTCTCAGATCTGGTAATAAAGGGATAGAGAGAGAGAGTTGAGTTTCATTAGTATACCAATCTTCTTTTTTAGTTTTCACCATCCTGTTGAGAAAAAATGAGCAAAGAAGAGTTCATGAAGATCCAGGTTCGTTCACCAATTCCCTGAGATTCCTTCTGAATAATTTATTTAGAAAAAATCTTCTCTTGACTAAGTTGAATCTGTGTTTTTTTTTTAATTTTATTTTCTAGACTTGTGTTCTTAAAGTGAACATACACTGTGATGGATGCAAGCAGAAAGTCAAGAAAATCTTGCAGAAAATTGAAGGTAATTATTCAAACTCAAAAATCTCTTTTGACTTTCTTAAGTCTTGATTGTTGACCACCAAAAGTGTTGAAACTCATTTGGGTGTTTTGTCTGAAACAAAAACTCAGGTGTTTTCACGACCAAGATTGATGCAGACCAAGGGAAAGTGACCGTCTCTGGGAGCGTAGATCCTTCAGTACTCATCAAGAAGCTCGCCAAATCTGGTAAACATGCTGAAATCTGGGGAGCTCCAAAGGGTAACAACAATCCGAACCAACCCCATTTGGCCAATCAGCTCAAGGGGATGCAGATTGACAACGGAAAAGGCGGCGGCGGAAAGAACAATAAAGGCCCGAAGAACGGCGGCGGGGGTGGAGGTGGAGGTGGAGGTGGAGGGGGAGGTGGCGGAGGCGGCGGAGGTAACAGTAATGCGCCAAAGATGGGTCAGCAACTGAATCCACAGCAGATTCAGCAGCTTCAACAGATTCAGAAGATGAAAGGGTTTCAAGATCTGAAGCTTCCTCCGCAGTTCAAGGATTTGAAGGGCTCTGCTCCTGCGAACAAGAATCAAAACCAGAAAGGAGTGAAGTTCGATGTTCCGGAGGATGATGATGACGACTTTAGTGACGACGAATTCGATGATGAGTTTACTGATGATGACGACGACGAGTTCGATGATGATGAGTTTGATGATCTCCCTCCTCCCTCTAATAAGATGAAGCCTAACATGATGATGCCTACTGCTCAACAGATGATGATGATGAACGCTCAAAAGAACGCCAATCTTGGCCCTGGCCCCGCCAAAAACGCCGGTAAGGGCGCTCCTGGTGGTGGAAACGGTGGCGGCGGCGGTGGTGGCAAAGGTGGTCCTGGCGGTGGTGGCGGTGGAAAAGGTGGTCCTGGCGGCGGTGGAAATCCAAACCAAGGCGGAGGCAAGAACGGCGGTAAAAACGCTGGTGGTGGACATCCACAAGATGGTAAAAACGGTGATGGAGGCGGTGGCCCAAACGCCGGGAAGAAGGGTAATGTTGGTGGTGGTGGACCCATGGCTGGAGGACTGCCGGCTGGTTTCCGTCCCATGGGAGGCGGAGGACCGCAAAACATGAGCATGCCTATGGGTGGTCCAATGGGTATGGGTGGTCCGATGGGTAATTTACCGGCGGTTCAAGGATTACCAGCAACCGGTCCAGGCGGTGTACCACCCGGTTATTTCCAAGGAGCCGGGCCAGATCCGATACAAATGCAGCAACAGCAGCAACAACAACAGTATTTAGCAGCGGTAATGAACCAGCAACGAGCTATGGGAAACGAACGTTTCCAACCAATGATGTACGCAAGGCCACCACCGGCAGTTAACTATATGCCACCTCACCCGCACCAATATCCGAATCCATCGTATCCGTACCCGTATCCATATCCACCTCATGGGAATGATCAATATTCTCATGTCTTTAGCGACGAGAACACATCAAGCTGCGATATTATGTGAGATAAAAAAAAAATATCTTAAAAATAAAACTTGTGTATCCTTTCTTTTCTTTTGTCTTCGACGGATAAAATCCTAAGTTCTAATTAGGTTGTTGTTTTCCCAGTTTGTGATAGTTTCACTAGTTTATAGAATTATAATATAAATTTTGGACGTACGTTCGTCTATAAAATTTAATTTTATTGAAGTTGTTTTCCTTCTTTCATGTGACTTTTTTATTTGCGAGATACCATGAACAAATTCGGTAGATACCAAATCATGATTAGTAATGAATATTCATACTCTTTATTAACATATTTCTCTATTTGACAAAAACGTATAAAAAAGAGGAGGGTACGGTGTCTTAGTGGAATTGGAGTTGTGTCCCACGGACCATTATATGAAAGATCCTTTTCTTCCACTATATATGGATCTTGCTTTTAATTTCTTGTTGTTATTGTTAGTTGTCAATTAAATTAAGGGGGAAAAAAAAAGAATCCTTTTTCTGCTGTCTTGATTTAAGGTAAAAAAAGGCGATGAAGAAAAGTCAGCCTATTGGTTGCATTTCCATTCAAAAGTTAAAATGACAAGTAAGGACGAAAAATAAGGTAAATAATAATCTGAATGTAACGACGTGTAACTAATTTGTGAATAATAACAAACTGGGTCGTGATCACATTACATGTCTACCTAGTACATAAAACTGGTCATCAATCTCTATCACCATTTCACGTCCGACGTAACCGTTGCTAGTCTCAGTACACTATTGGACGGTATGTTATCTGGTAATCGATCACTATTGCGCAGCCAAATCAATTAAAATCATGACTTTTATCCACACAAGTTTTAAAATTATGCGTTATCACTATTGCAAATGCCCATACGATGTCGATGATAGATTTTGATCTTTTAAAGTATGCGACTTTCTTCCAAGATAAAAACATAGGAAATGAAGAGAGATATCATCATCATCATGTATGCATGGTCCATGATGATGATTATCTATCATGCATGATGTCACATTGATGATGATGGGACCCGCCTGGAGAACAGTTGAAGGAGTTAAATGAAAGGCTATGTGGCAGCTAAGTGTAGCGTCAGTAGAATTGTTCAGAACTGCGTATGGTCTTATCTTCTCTATGCTTTTGCGTTTACATGACACACAAACTTACTAATGCGGATTTTGAGATTCGCCTTAGATTCTGCTTATTTCGCTTACATACTTTCTCTTATAAAGATCTATTCTTTCATGTTGTTATGAGAAATAATGAAATACATATACGCAGGATGATGTATAAAGCATGATATAACATATGCCGACAAAAAAAAAGAATTGACTGGACCACTATTGATCGGACCCAATATATTTTTTTCATCATATATATATATATATTGAAATTTATGTTTCCAAAGATAGGAAAATATATACTATAAAGATACATGGAAATGTAAAAAAATATTTTTATGATCAAATGTTACTTTTAAACTTACCTGTTTTCTTTTCTTTCAAGGTTGTCTTGTTACATTGTTTTTTTTGATATTGTATATATAGCAAGGTTCATCGGGGCTTCCTATAATTTTCATGTATTCTGCATTGATTAGTTCCCCCGCAATTGAGCTTAGAAAGAAGAACAAGAGTTGAAAAGTGAAGACAAGTATAAAAATGTAAGCGACAGTGTGCGAGCAGCTCGAGATCCGACATTTGTTCATCTGTTGTTTGGTTACAGTTCGAAGTCTATCCTTTAGCCTCGAGTTACTTCTGTTTCCAATCAAAGTCCTGTACAGGTATTTGACAAAAACTACCCATCTTTTTCTCCTTTTCCTTTTTTGGGACCCAGAGTTTCCAAATTCACCTTTTTAATTATTTTCCTCTCCCGAAAGAAATCGCCACGGCCCTCCTCTCTTTTTATTTGACATCTCAATGAAATTATTTAGCCGATAATATCATTAATGTGTTGCCAACTCAGAAATCAGCATTGTGAGTGTTGGTTATCATCCGTCTGTTTAAGCATGTTAACTTTGAATCTCAGTTCCGATTAACACTAAGCTTCAAAATCAAACTTTAAAATACAATAATCAGGACCAGGCTCTACCCCGTACTTATTCCTTTTTTGTACCATCTTTAATCATTACACAGCGTAATATACAAAACTCCATATTGTTGTTGTATAAATTCCTAACGTTTACAAACTTAAGAAGAAAAGATGCGTTTGAGAATATCAATCACTATTTAAGGAATAAAAAAAAGCTCTACAGAAAGATACTTTTCAAAAACACGAATTCTTTGTTCTCTTACCTTCTTTTGCTTGGCATTCACTGTGTTTGACAATATTTTGCGACTAATTTCCAAACGGGTATGTATATCCTTAGTTTTTTTAAGATCCCGAGACCTATCTGATACTAATTTTTGGTTCCAGTGGTTGTATTTTTTTAAAACTTGATTAACATCAAAATTGATTAAAAAAAATAAACTTTTTTTTGATGAAAATATAAGATTGAATGGCTCATGTGAAGGTAGCAATCAGAAGCAAGCAAATATCACATTAACTATCCACAAAGGAACTGATGGTCTGCTAAGATTAAGTCTAATGGCAAATCCATAATTGAACCACAAGCCTTAATTCTCACATGCATTTTAATTAATCTCCTCTATCTAATTAATTTATCATGATTAACGAAGTAGTAGCTAGGAAATTCAACAACTAACAATGGTCACTTTACTGTTTTAGTTATAGGTTTTACTGTTTAAACATAAAATACCTTGTTAAGGGTTTGCTGTTCAATTGATTATGCAAATTGCAATTAGGCTGGCACTAAAATCCAAGAAGAATGTGTGTGTATTCACGAGTTGTCGTTCGACACTCATAAAAGCTCGCACACGTTTATATATATATAGACACAAAGAAATTCATGACTACATGCAAGCTAATTAATAACGGCCGAAAAGTTAAGGGAGTGGGTGCTAATATTATTTTTCGATGATATACTAAAGTTTAGACTCAATTATTAAAACGAAAATTGAGAGAGAAATTAAGAATCAACAGAAGGACACGAATGCGGTCACGGGAACAAGTTATAACATATTAAAAAGGAGAATTTAGAAAGAACAAGAGTTTAATAGTGAGAGGCAGTGAGATTTCTTGGTGGGTCAATATGGATTGATGTAAGCATATAGATTATATATATTTGACAACTCAAACTGCTCCACATTTCGTGATACTGGTCATATACGTACATTATACTCCTTTGCATTTAAATATTAAATATATAATACATTTATATATATGTTCTTGCATCAATTATTATGTATGTTACTACTGCAGTAAACCTATTATTATATGATTCAAAAGACTGTCCTTGTAATGTGTATGATTGATTCAAGTCAGTAATGCATGCTTCAATTAATAAGTTGGCGCATGTATATGTACTATGCTGATGTGTCAATTATTATATACTGTATGTATTACTAATATAATACATATATTACAGTACTAATCTATTTAGAATTTAAGACATAATGTAATGTTAACATCGTTTGTACGCTCCGAATTTTATTTAGATATTAAAGGGGTTCACGTGCATTTACACGAAAGAAAGAGATCCATATCTTTAATTTCTAATATTTAACATGTCATCATACTATTGTTGTATTGTGTGTTTGTTTGTCTTCTTTACTCAAGATTCCAGTTTTTGGGTCAAGAAATGCATATTGTAGCTTAAGTATAGGAACAGAGTAATAAAGAGGCATAAGAGCTCTCTGTCCAAGTGCATCTGCCAAAGTGTTGCCTAAACGAGGAATAAGATGAAAAGAGATCAAGGGAAAGTTTGACAATCCCGGGAACGTCGTCGGAAGTCACTAGAATCATCATCCAAAGCTAGTAGCCTAATTACGAGAGGTTGACAAACCAAGAAGAGTTCATGGAAATTCTCGGCCGAGGCTTGCAATAAGGATGCGTGCATCGCACAAGCTTTGCCATAAATGCGGAAGACACATCTTGTTGTATTCCAGAGAATTCTCCACACATCCTGTTTGTTTTAGTTTTTGAAGTTCATATAATTCATAATTTGCATAAGTTTGTTATCTTTTTGTTCGACCTACAACATCTGAAACATAAAACTCTGCGTGTATAACATAAAACATAGTGTATAAGTCGAGAATTACTTCTATACTAGCGTGTATCGTTTTAAAAACAAGAAATTTAAATGATCTGATTAAGCTATATAGAAGCGCTGTAGACCGAACCCCCGGAAGGTGAGCCATCGTTCAAGACTCAAGAGATTAGTATCTAAATTAAGGGAAGACATTTTACTCCAAGAAAAAAGTGATTCTTCTAATTTTTTTTTTGTCAACAAGTGTTTCTTCTAATTATTGATTAGATTCCAATACATGCAGATGATGATGTGGAAGTATTAAACTAATGTATGATGATTTATCACGGAAAATTACAACTTCGATCGGAGTTCGGACACAACAACGTAAAACGCAGGTGATAAGGTCGTAGGAGCTTATTTCTAGCAAAGTGTTAAGTATGCTCATGTAACGATACGCGCTAGTACATTGGTTTTAGTTGGTAAAGACGATTGCTTCAGGCACAAAGCTTTTCTGAACTTCAAGGGTTAGCTCCTCCAAGCTTAAGTGACACTCCAGTCCTATCTGCATATGCAAATTTAATTAATTTAAGCCTAAATTTAAATAAGAAAACGACACATTCAAATTAATGCTATATATGATTCATATATATATACTAAAGCTTCTATCACTAAGATTGGTTATATTTTAGTGTAAAGAAACATTATTCAGAGTTGAACAATCTTAATTTGGTTACAAGTAACTAAATGGACGAGAGGTATCGCTTTTCGGTTCCATCAGTCTATGATATGTCCACTCTCAATAAGTTTATACCCTAAATTCAATCTAATGATGTATAGTGTGCTTTATTTGTTATTCTAGTGACTGAACAAACAGATATATATCTAGATGTAGATATGTACCTTAACAACGAAGAAGTACAAGACAGTCTCCTCCATGCTGCTTATATTGAGATGAAGAACCTGAAAAGATAGTTTCTCCAAGACGGATATGATCCTCACCAGCTGGCCCGTAATTCGCCTAGAGACAACTCTCAGTACAACGTTAGAGCCTGAGATCTTGGCTTCAACGTTTGCATGAGGGGAATTGCAACATGCTCCTACTTCCTTGAAAGTGCTTGTGGTCATTACATTCTCGATTCGACTAAACGGCATTCTGGTGGTTGCGCTGGGGGCGGCAGCTATCATGGATGGCTCGAGCGTTTGGTGATCATAAGGAAAAGAAGACCGGTTTAGTGTCTTTCGGCGTTTCTTAGACTCGAGAACTTGCACCAATTGCTGCATCTCTTTGATGAACTCGATCACTCCTCCGATTATTGAAGCTTGATCTCCCTAATACCAATCAATCATTGAAAACAAGACCATATATATGAATACGTGCATTCGAGTACAGATCATAATATATAGTCTTTCATAGCACAAATATACAAGAGAATAAAATCATTGATAGTATACGTATAGGATGATGGCAGGTACAACATATCTTCCCCAAATTAGTAAGTTTCGAATATCCGTCATTAGAATGATTACTGCATGCATGATCCATTACGAATCTAAACCCTTTTGTTTTCAGACACAAAATTTTTTTGGGTCTTCACAAAAAGATATTCGAGAAGGTTCAATTAAGTGAAAATTTTTTTTTTTATGAATTTCAAATTAGACCATCTGAAATTAACTCAACACAGAAATCACCGATCATTAATTAACCCCAAAAAAAGAAAGAAGAAAAAACAGAACTGAATGGGATTGAGTATTAAGGGATGAAGATAACATGAAAGTTAATTACCCTTTTGATATAGAAACAAGGTGTCAAAGAACGAAGGGATTTAAGATGCTCGTTCATTTGTCTTCTTCGATTCCTCTCAACAGCGATGTGAGACATGATCTTTGATTAATATTCAATTATATCACTTCTACGGTTCTTATCTATAAAGAAGAAGATGATCGCTCTCCACTTTTCTCGACACATTCTTCAAAACAATGTGGTATTTATACAGCCGCAACAAAGAGAGATAGTTAGGGTTTAGAGTTTTTTTTTCAAGAATTCATAAATGCACTATGTCGCTGTCTCGTGACATTCTTTTGTCTCTTCTAACTTTCTCTCTCTTACTATTCTCTTTCTTATAACTATCAATATGTATAAGTATAAAGTAGAGTAAGGTATGCATACACAAAGATACGTCACGTTTGTCAAGTTGGATACATTTACATTTACATTCACTGCGTGAGGTCTTTTATGATTAATATCGTATTTTCATTTAGAGTGCATGCCTTTGCACCACCTTCTTTTACTTCTAGTTTCTACCCTTGTGCCTATTTTTTTTTAGTTTTTTTTTTATTACCGCGTTTCCTAAAAAAAAGAAGCTATTGGATTTTTTTCCTTCTTTAAAACGCTTAATTATACACAAAGGTTAAAAAAAATGGAACCAGCAATATAGCGGTAGATACGAGTTTATGTTGATATGTTTTTTTATGGATGAATGCAAATAAGTAAATTATCAAATTTTCTCCAATCTAAGACAATTTAGATTCAATAACGTGTGATCTAATACTTTTTATATCAAGTGATTCATCATGATCGCACAAATCTTTGGTTTAACTTCTATATTTTCTTGGTACTGACAAACAGTTTGGTATCTTATACGGAATCTAGAATTTGACGGAATCAAAATTTAAACCCATCTATCCAATGATTTTGTAAGATTAATAACAAAAGTAAAAAAAAATAAAAAATTTAGACTATCATTTCATCCCATACTTCTTTGATTCTGCATGATTCCATCATTCTTTACCAATTGAAACCCCATGCTACTTTTCTAGGGATCACTTTGCATGAAATAAACTCTAAAGAAAAAGTTGATACAACGTTTGTAGCAGCCTTAAGTTGTTCAAGATTTTTCATGAGTCTCAGCTACCTCGACGGCTCATTAAGATTCCTCCCAACAACTAGTATTCTTATTATTATTTTTAGTTAAAGAGGTATTCTTGAATTTTCGGCTCTGTTTAGTAAAAAGTTAACAATGTCTAAATGCCTGTTCCAAATTTCATGTTAACAAGGCTTTAACCTAGATAAAAAGGTTGTTATATCATTTTTCTATATGCAACAAATCGACTGGAATAATACATACCCTACCAAATTTGCGCGCATGGGTAGCTAGCTTATTGTTAGATAACAAATACGAAGATGTAAGCAAAATATCAAAAACAAGTTCTATCCTAATTAAGTCCCAAAAATGTGGAAATTGAATAGAAATCTTCGTGACATATGTTTCTGGCCGCCAATGTTATGCTACAATATGTATAAGACATGCAAAGGTGCATGCCCCCATTTAATTAGATATTAATTTTAGGAGTAGAAATTTAACTCCAGCATCGCTATTCAATTTGTCCATGGTCTATCACGTTATATAATACTGATCGACAACGCATAGAATAAGAAATACAAAGACGAAAAAGAAAAAAAAAACTCAATTTCGAATAAGAAAACTCACGCTTGATCAAGATGTGTTTGCACAATATGCAAGTATACAATTAATATCTTATCCCAACAAATAAAGAGAAATTGATTGTATGAATTCTATTTGATCAACTAAAACTAACAACCCAAGGTAGTAGGTACGATAGATTATCTTATGGAAAATTCTGATTTTTTCCCCCATCTTGAATCGTTTTGTTTCATGAACATATGTAACTATTAATCTATTGTGACAATACGATGACATTTACAATGTAATGCAACTATACAGGGTTGAAGACCAAACCAGACTGGGATTTGGTTATCGGTTAAGATCATTCATTCATCCTCCAGGAAATATTCATTGTACAAGTAACAGAAGAAATGTAAAATATGCGTTTTTCATTTATTTTAGTTGGCAAATGGACATGGCAAATAGCTCCACCATCAATTGTTCACAAAAAAAATCCTTCACAGCACGAAACCAATGAGTTTTTTTGGTCATCATGGGGGTCATGAGACTTCTTCGTATATAGTCTCTTTAGTATTCATGATACTATCTTCTCATCAGTTGAAGAATCCTCATCACGTACTGCTTGTAACAAAAAAGACGAAGCATAGATTGTATCAATACGAGTAGGATATTGCAAACAGACACTGACATTTCAGCAGTCGAATCAGCGTTGTTTAGTACACAAGACAGGAATTAACTAAAGCATATACATATATTGAAGCTATGTCTACCAACAGGAATGTTTTGTAAGCATCTAAATCCAGTTTATCTTCGTATTCACAGCTTCAATAATTAACGTGTGTCATTGAGTTATTTACCCTCATAACAGAGTCTACGAATCAGTAAGAAAGATCTCAAAAGGTCTCCACAGTAAAGACACTAGGAAAAAGAAACAAAGACGAATTACCTTGGATGGATTTTTCAAATTGCTGCAGCTGAGAAACGAAACCAAAATTAGGTAATGCTTGAGGTCGTCGAGTCTTGACGAGCTCCATAGCTTTAGAGAAACTCATTCCATGCTTTCTCATGAGATAAGCCACCACTATAGTCACACTTGAAAGACAAAGTAAAAAAACAATCAAATTGGGCCAAGTATACAATAACGGACGACACTTCATTCCCTGTTCAAAAGTGAACACGTATCAAAGAAAGAAAGTGTACCTCCTGGAGATTCCCATGAAGCAATGAACCAAAACACCACCTCCAGATTGAATAGCTAGGTCCATGAAGCTATAACACTCATCGAAATACACACTCAGATCGGTCTCGGATCTGTCCACGACTACACACACCTCAAAATGAATTTGCATAGCCCGAAGAGAAACACGATTAATCAGATAAAGAAAGCAAAAGGAAGGTACCTTCGATGACTTTATAGAGAAAATCATCAGGGAAAGGAGGAGCCAAGGCAACAGCTATAGTTAAGATATGAGTCACATTCAAGCTTTTAAGCAAATCCTTATTATGCGCTTCTGCTACTGATCCTATGAACACTCCCTTTACAAATCCACCACCACCGCAAAACATTCCTTTTTAGATCACTAAAGATTATATAATCAAGAATGATCCAAAAGCCTATGAACACTAGAAATCGAGAAACCTGCTCGATCTGGCTTAGATCGTGGCCTCCTTCCAGTAGCTTCTGGAAATTAGCATCTCCAACTCCGACGAGATCAACCACTTTCTCCATCTTCTCCCTTTTTTTCAAAAAGTCCACTTGTCCCCTTCACCCAAATCAATCTAAGATAATACTCAACTTTTTTGATCAAAATGCTGAGATAAAGTTGAAGGAGGAGACTTATGACAAAATAACCAATTATTTTAACAATTGTTTAAAAGAAAGTTAGCATTTTTTTAAAAAAGCACCAGTGGTCTAGTGGTAGAATAGTACCCTGCCACGGTACAGACCCGGGTTCGATTCCCGGCTGGTGCATATTTTTCCCCTTTTTGCTCTTAAGTTTTTATAAACTCTGATTTGCGCCAGATGGACTTTTGGGTAAAGAGTGGGCTGGTGATGTTGATTGGGTCGTTGTAATCATGATCTTCCAGTTTCCTACTTTTTCCCTCCTTTGTTTTTGTTTGATCGCGAAAAAGATAATTGTTTTTTACATCTTTCATATACTAATGTTTTGGTCAAGTTAATAAGTGGATTTAACCTTACATGTTTAAGTGGATATATATATATATATATTAGAAATCAGAATTCTAACATTGTAAACTGGTTGACATTATGAACTAGAACTTTAAAATCGTTCCCATCCTTGCACAGTTTATATAAATCTCATAGATTGGTTTCCTATGTCTGTCTATCAATATAAACCTTATTCTCTTTTATTTCCTTAGAAGGAAGGTTTGATGTGGATCTAAGAGAGCCTGGCCTATGTATTGACTTGTGTAAGATCTCGGTATCGAATATTTTGGGATGGAAATGTTCAGCGATTTGAATTTCGTAAACTCTTTAATTAAGAATCTGGGTTTCGAGGTTTAAAAATAGTCTTATACTATGAGAAACGGATATTTGGTAACAATCTAAGATGACCGGATGTTATAAGTTATGAAAATAACTAACAAAGAGCGCCACTTTTTAGATAACTAAGTTTTCTAATTAGTTTTAGGTTGGTATGGATTTGGTTTGCTTTTGGTGACATGGAATATATATTGGAAGACTTACTACTATTAACTAGGTTTTGCAAGAAACTTGATCCCTTATTATGGAACACCAAATTGAAGGAAGAAATATTGGCACAGAAGAAGTAGAAGTGAACAAAATTAGGTTTTTGAAGGAAAATTAATAAAGGATTAACAGTCACTCTGTACACAAACAGAATTTGATAAGAAAAATGCATGACTTACAAAACACTAAATTTAACGAAGAAATATTGGTAAAGAGGATGTAAAAGAGGAACACAAGAAAAGTGTTGAACACCTTCCTCTCCTTTCAAACTGCTTAACCAAAGGGAAGTAGCATTCTTCCTTTTTGTTTATTATACTTTTCCCATCTTCTTTGCGTTTTTCTCTCTGTCTGTCTCTCTTTTCTGTTCCATCAGACCATTCATATAGCCAATCAACCCACCTGGTGACTGTCCTCGATCGATTCTTGATCATCATCTTGAGGGAAGAGGATGAATGGTGAGGTACGGTCAAGAGTAGTTGACCAAGAAGCTGGCTCAACTCCATCTTCGTTGAGAGATGATGATCCGTCGACACAAAGGCTGTTCCGATGTCTCCCTTATGAATTAAATCTCAATCCCCTACGCATTGTAAGCTTCGTATAATTTATACACATACATATGTATATATACACTTTCGTACGTACATAAAAATGATTTGGCAATTTTTCCCGAGAGTGTTTTGATGTTAGATGACGTACTGTATTAAATACGATTAGTTACTTATAGTCACACCCATTAAACCAAAGGTCTAGTGTCTCACAAACTGACAAACACGTGTTAAATTAAAGATTGATTACATAACAGATCAAAACGAATTTGTTTAGGCGAATTGAATTTCCTTTTAAACTTCTCATAGATTCATTCAAGGGCTACAGCTTTCATGGTAAAAGTATTTTGGACTCAGGGTTGGAATTTGTTTTCAGACTTATAAAAAAAATGTTAAGGGATCCCATTTCCATATGATCATTTATAATACACATTACATCACTTAGTTGTCCTAAAACATAGTATAACTAAAAAAGTGTCATTATATCACTTAGTTTTGCTAAAACATAAAACTAAATACAAAAAGTCATTTTACAAATAAAAGAAATGTTTTAATATAGAAATGTTAATTGATCCGGAACAATGCATAGGTAATAGCGGAATTGGTGGGGACATTCATTCTAATGTTCAGCGTGTGTGGGGTCATAAGCAGTACTCAGTTATCCGGCGGTCATGTCGGGTTGCTAGAGTACGCCGCGACGGCTGGGTTATCTGTGGTTGTTGTAGTTTACTCCATCGGACACATCTCCGGCGCCCATCTCAACCCTTCCATCACCATTGCTTTCGCCCTCTTTGGCGGATTTCCATGGTCTCAGGTACAATTGATGCCTCCAGATTCTCTTCGATTAGGCGTCTGATCAACTATTTGACACGCAAGCGCAAACGCAGGAAACAGCCGCAGTTTTAAATATAAGAGCCAAATACTTAATTCCTATATATTCACCGCTATAATACAAAAGAATACTATATACTAGTTCTTGATCGTGGTTGTTTTTGTCAGGTTCCGCTATATATAACGGCGCAAACGCTGGGGGCAACGGCGGCAACGTTGGTTGGAGTGTCAGTCTACGGAGTAAACGCTGACCTAATGGCAACAAAACCTGCGTTAGGCTGCGTTTCTGCATTTTTCGTTGAACTCGTTGCTACGAGCATCGTCGTCTTTCTCGTATCCGCGTTGCATTGTGGTCCTCATCAAAATGTAAGTGACCAGATCGAAAGACTGATGAGTTCAATGAAATAGCATTGTGATCCACACTGTGTGAGGAAATATACAAACTGGAATGTTTTCCAATTAAAAAAAAGTGTATGTTAATGCTATTTAATTTTGATGTTCTTTTTGTACAGTTGAGTAATTTGACGGGGTTCGTAATTGGAGCAGTCATTTCCCTTGGAGTGCTTATTACCGGGTACCACCTTAATTCCATCACCATAGGGTTTTTGTTGTTGTTTGTGTTTGTCTTTGCGTTCGCATGCGACGTTACTTTTTGCATTTTGTGTTACGTACGTTTATAATTATAACTATATATATATATATATTGTGAAATTTTTTACTATAGAGTCGAATATAATGCTAAACGTTTTTTTGGAATACGGTATGGTCAGACCTATTTCAGGAGGATCGATGAACCCAGCTCGATCACTAGGACCGGCGGTGGTGGCATGGGATTTTGAGGACATATGGGTTTACATGACTGCTCCGGTAATTGGAGCCATCATCGGAGTTTTGACATACAGAACAATTAGCCTCAAAAGCAGGCCTTCTCCACATTCCCCTCCAGTCTCTTCGCTTTTACGCTAACCATTCAGCTCAAAGCCTACTATCTAATTAAGTTAGCCTTACACTAGTCTACAAATAAACACTTTCTCTCTATATTTAATGTAGCCCAGTAGGTATATATTGGGCCTCAATTGAGACTACTACTAAACTCTTATCTTATATTTAGTAGTCCAATCCGTTCAGTAGGTCACAAGAGCCTGTTATATGATGCGCAAAAAAGAGAAGTTCGTCTGAGAATGAAATGTAGAGGGTAGGCAAATGAAAACAGAATATATAGTCTTAGATGGTGCTTTCGAGAAATTGTTCAATCATGATAAGCAATTATTTAGATATGGTATTCTATTTTTTTTTTATTTTTTGCTATAAGGCCCTGATTGTTTTAAAGGGTTTTAGATTTTGGTTTTTGGTTTTTATCTTTTGGTTTTTAGTTTTTAGCTTTTGGTTTTTCAATTTTTGGTTTCTGATTTTGCAGTAAATTTTAGATTTTCAAAAACTTGAATGGTGAATTGTTTAGTTTTTGGTTTTTGACCATATAATCTATGAAATCACGTCAAAAACCACAAAAATAGAGATTTTGGTTTTTAAGTAGAAATAATAAAAGGAAGTAAAATCTAGATTCCCTAAAAAATAGGAAATCTATTTCATTAGAATCTTGATTGGTTAAAAAAATGGATTTTAGAAAAACTAAAACTAAAATCTATCCTAGAATCTACAAACAATCAAGGCCTAAATAATTTGAGAAGTGTACGTCGTTCGCAGTTGAGAAAATTTTTTCTAGGTGAAATATATTTATAGAAATATAAATAATCTGATCGCTCATACTGTAGTACAAGTGTAAAATTTTGGAAATGAGAGAGAGAATGCTAAGAAAATGCATGCACTCTGACGAGTATGGAAAATAAAGTAAATAATTGTTAACGTAGAATTAAGCAATTGTTATTGTAGAATTATTAAACCATCCCCACCGTTGCGAGACATAGCTCAGCCTCAGGGGACGCGGAAACGCTGGGAGAAACAGAGGCTCTTTCACACGTTATTCATCCACTTTAAAAGGAAATAAGTGAAAGTTGAGTATTAATTCCCTTCTGTTGGAATTGAGAGATGAGATCCGTCCTCTACTCTGTCACTATTTTTGGATTTTGAGAAAATCAATACAAAAAGTATAAACAGTAGGGAAAAAAATAACTTTAAATCATTGCTTGTGAAAAGTATCGACGGTGCTTTTTGCATCTATTATCATTAATTAACTTCAAAATCGAATGCATTGTTGAGCTTGGCAAGGGCGCAATCTCTTCTCCTTTTCTTCTCTCTGCTTCGGAGATCCATTGTCCCCAAGAAAAATTACATGTGATGTGTTACAAAACCTTAGGACAAATGGCATATACAGTTTGGAGTCGGAGTTTCCGGCTTCTTCAAATTAATAGTTTATTTGCGTTAAAAAATATTAGTATATTAGAATGATTCCATCTCATTTGGAGAATCAACCATTCAAATCCAGTGTTTGGTTCTCGGTGTTAGTTTAGATTTTTCGATTAAAAAAATTACATGTACAGGATATATTTTTTATAAGATTTCTAACAGAAATGTGTTCTTAGCTTGTAATGTTTTATATAAATTTATTTTTGTGTAGATAATACGTTGATTTGGTTCCGGTTCACTTGGGTTAAGCCAAAACAGGCTTGGCTTTGGGTGTCCTGTAATTTCGATCCGATCCAAAGAAAATGCAATTTTGTATATTCTGATGTCTTTTGGAGCTATTAGTGTAAGAAAATAATTTCATAATTTAGTGACACCGAAGATCCTACCATTACAAATGACCAAAGGTGACGATTGACGAAGAGGATAAGGCTGGGAAGCTGATAGCTGATAAGGATAGGACTAAAATAGAGGGAAAATTTTGATGCTTAACGCTCTTGATTATTATCACATATCCTAAATTGGTCCCTACACCTTTTATTTCTCATAAATATAAATATTTTCCTCATCAAACTATTACTATATCATTTATACACCCTTAATATAGTAATATTTTAATACTTTTAGGTTTGGTATAGCAAACTAGTGTATAACTAATATTCTAGTAGTTTTAGGTCGGGTATACCGTATACCAAACTATGAAGAAAGGAAAAAACCCGGTTTATTGGTCAACGATCGGTTTATGTTACGTTTCAGTTTGGGTTAGTTGTTCATCCGTTTTATTAGAAGTTAAAAAACCCGGTTTATTGGTGAACGATCGGTTTGGTTTTAGTGAATACGATTGAAAATATATATAATTTAATTTATTACATTTACTAAACATGATTGCATTTACTTCTTTTCTCTTACGCCTAAATATGACTACAGTTACATCTATTTCACAGTTTTAATGTGTATGTTATAATAATTTTAATTAGAATTTCATGTAGGTTAGTTAAACAAAAATGAAAAATCAGTTTTAATTCGAATTCAGTGTTGAGGTTGGTGTTTTCAAATAAGAATATCACTCCAGTTATAGGATTTTGGTTAAAAGTTAAAACAAATTGCTTTTATCTGGTTTAAGATTTGCCGGTTACGGTTTATGATCGCACCCTATAAATCTATTACCCGGACTCCAGTTTCTGCAATTTGCATGTAGACCAAATGCCTAAAATACTCAATTTTGAGTATGTATCAACAGCCTCTATTTGTTGAATCGTTACTCTCTCCATCTTCCAACGACCTCTATTGATTACATTAATTCACCTTCCAAATGCTTATCTGCAGCATTATTAAAAAAAGGCCAAAGGCGACAAATATCTTTTCATAACCTTGTTCACGCTTGTGTTTAAAACAAATTGTTTGGCAAAAAGCATGAGACCGTTGGTTGTCAAACGTCAAAGCCGGGCCCTACGTGGGGTTATCAACATTTTGGATTATACGGGCCATAATAAAATAAAACCATATGTTTTTTTTGTAATAAAAATAAAACCATTTTCTTAACTTAACCCTTATCAAATGCTTAATTTCCCGATTAGTAATTTGTGTATTTTTGTGTTATATTCTATTAACTTTGATAATAACTAACCTGGTACTACGACAAAGCAATATAATAGAATGCAAGCCACAAAGTATGTAATATTTTTTTATTACTAAAAAGCAAAAAGATAGGATATTTAACCAGATAAACCAAACTATGAAAATAATGTATACACGTAATAAAAAATTCAAATGTAATTCTAATAAAATGATTATTTATCATCTAGAAACTAAACCAAGTTGATTCAAATGAAATAGAAATTTGAAACATATTCGTTTAAAAATCTAGATTGAAAACAACATTAAACCGTTCTATATCAACTTCGGTTATATTATGATTGCTACACTTATCTAGGGGAATCAAACCAAATCCTGGATTAAACACAACTAAAAAGAAACTATGATTTCATCAAAAGTTATCTCCATTTAGGGTCAAGTACCAAATCTACAGCTTTTTATTTTCCATTTTTGTATATCATTTTTCTGGTACCAGTTTATCTACTTTTGTCAACTACGATTACTTATTATTACATTGTAAAACAATCTCTCTGTTAAAGCAAGGAATCAATTGTTACTCCTTACAAAATGATTCGGAAAAAGGATTAAACGTAAATTACATATACGAAAGACGGAAAGAGCGTAAACCCCGAATAATAATTCTAATAACTAAAGAATTTCGAAAAAAAATATTTTACCTTTTATTAACGATCACCCTTAAACCCCACTTGTAAAAGCGCACACGGTTGATGGGCCCACCATTATGACCACTCATACTATTTGTCTATTTGATTTCACGCGCCTTCACGTCGTTCCATTTCTTCACGCTTTCCTTGCATGCTCACAACGCCATAGAGTTTTATTCTCACTCGCCCTATAAGCGCGTACCAAATAATATAATTTAGTTTTTTTTTTTGTCTGGAAAGAACAACACTGTACAACTAAATGAAACGGTTTTACACTAATTAAAAAGCTTCTGCACCAAATTAAAAAAATTAGTTTGTATGATACATTCAGTGGATCACCGTAGAAGAATACATAACTTGTAGATTTGATTTGTTCTGACAAATTTCTTACTGCTTACGGATATTATTTAGCTATTGACTTATTAATTACTAGTTATGAACATTCACTTTCAGGTTTTTGGAAAATCAAAAGTTACCTCATAAGCAAATATTCTTTCCCATTAATTAATGAGAGAAATTAATCTCCCTAAGTTGAAGAATTAATTTTTTGGATTTTTGTTAACAAATTTTAAAAATAAAGAGGAAATAAATGGATCCATATTTCAACACCCACGATTCTCAACCAATAGTCACTCATCTCTCTCTCTCTCTCTCTCTCTCTCTCTCTCTCTCTCTCTTTCTCTTTCTCTCTCCTTGTGAATGTGAACACAAAAAGACAACAAGAGAAAGTTGAGAGTTTTCTTTTTATTTCCTCTTGTTTGGATTCGAACCGAATCGCCATTGCTGTTGTTGTTGTTGCCAATACAAAAAAAAAAACCCCTCTTTGGTCTCTTCGTCTTCTCTTTTCTGACAAAAACCAAAACCTTTTCTTTTTTTTTTTCTCTTTCATACAATTTTTGCAACAAAAAGCGCAAACAAAACATTCATCTCCATGAGTGTTTCCTCGTTTCCTTGACACATGTTTTTAGCATCATTCCTCATAATTTAAAAGAATAGAAGAAGACGTAACTGACCTACCAAGCAAAGGAGCCACTTCTCTTCCCCTTCCCCATTAACAATCTTCAACATGCTTCTTCTCCATTCGCCATCATGTCTCTCTTCTACTTCTCTTTAATTTCTTGAATTGTTTTCGCTTTTATTCGATTTTTAGACAAGACCCCCACCAGATGTCTAAGAACTCACAAGTTGAAGAAAATGAAGGAGCGAAGCCAATCAGCGAAGCTTTGAAGAGATTCAAGAGGTCGAGGCTCGTGTTCGAGCCGTCTCTAGGAGTGTTGGGGTTTTTCTTAGTTGGGGTGTGTTTGGTGTGGAGCTTTTTCTACTTTGATTACAGAAGCGTCGCTAAAAGCTATGGCCTTTCCGATAAATCAGAGAGATTCGTCTGGCTCAAACTCGACAACAACAACAACAACAGCAGCAGCAGCAACAACGGTACTATTATTGCCAACAGAGTTGAGTTTCTCGAAGAGAGTGGAAATGGGTGTGATGTGTTCGATGGTGATTGGGTTTGGGACGAATCTTATCCATTGTATAAGTCCAAAGATTGCAGATTTCTCGATGAAGGGTTCAGGTGTAGTGAGTATGGACGGTCTGATTTGTTCTATACTCAGTGGAGATGGCAACCCAAACACTGTAATTTGCCCAGGTAAGATAACTCTGTTCTACTTTCTCTCTCTCTTTTTTCCCGGAATATTAGGGGGACAATTTCGATGTTTTCTCTGTTGGCACACAGTTTCTGCCACTTGGTGCTCCTTGATTGCTTATCCTTGACTTGGTCTCTCTTGTTTGTAATTGTTGTTTGCTCTTCACAAAAGTAGATTTTCTTATAGAGGTTATTAACTCTTAGAGAAGCCAGAGATTCTTCCCTGTTTTACATAGATTTGCTTGAGATCGTTACGAATCAAAATAAAATCGTGTTTGTTCTCTAGAAATTCTGGTTACCGTAACAGTGATTTCTGATGAGATATAAAGGGTTTTTGGCTAGAGATTTATCAAAATTTTGCTCTATGGAGAGGAGAAGTCAGAGATTGTTTGTTGCTTTCAGCTTTAGTGTCGTTTTCTATGGTCTATTCTCCAGCTGTGAACGCAAGTTACGGCTTAAGATAAGCACAATCTGGGGTCAGCTCTCTTTTATCTCGTGAACCAGTCATCATCTTTGGCAATTAAAGCCAGTACCTTTTTGTTCTCTTCTTCTCTTGATTTGATCTTTTATAATGGTCCCGTCCTCTTCCTTTTCACATTTGCATCAAACAGCTATTTCTTCACCAATCAATGTATGTGTTCCATTTCTGTGGAGGATTTTGTTATTATATGAACCCGTGAGTTTCTTGAATTGGATATTTAAAAGAAACGATTGGGTTGTCAGATAACATGCTTGCACATTAGTTCTGAAACAACGTTAATGTCAGACTCTTATGAAATCAGTTTGTCTTTGAAGATACTATATACCTAAGCTGACTCTCTTTATTGTGTTGAATGATCTAAAAAAATAAAACAGATTTGATGCTAAACTGATGCTGGAGAAACTACGGGATAAGCGGCTAGTGTTTGTTGGAGACTCAATAGGAAGAAACCAGTGGGAGTCTCTTCTTTGTCTTCTGTCTTCTGCAGTCAAGAACGAGAGCTCGGTTTATGAAGTGAATGGAAGTCCCATCACAAAGCACAGAGGGTACTTAGTGTTCAGATTCAAGGACTACAATTGCACAGTGGAATACTACAGATCTCCATTTTTGGTTCCCCAAGGCAGACCACCAAAGAAATCACCGAAGAAGGTTAAGACAACGTTGAAACTGGATACTATGGATTGGACTTCTAGCAAATGGAGAGATGCAGACATTTTAGTGCTCAATACCGGACATTGGTGGAACTACGGGAAAACTATTAGAACGTAAGTTTGTCGTTGTCTCATCATCGTTGATCATTTTTCTGATTTCTTTTGTTCCAGTGACCAAAAATCTTGAAATGTTGTTACTAACAGGGGATGCTACTTTCAAGAAGGAGAAAAAGTGAAATTGAAAATGAATGTAGATGATGCGTATAAGCGAGCTATGGGAACCGTTGTGAAATGGATACAAACCGAGGTCGATTCTAACAAAACTCGAGTCTTCTTTCGAACATACGCCCCTGTGCATTTCAGGTTTGTATAATTGTAACTCCTTGATTTAGATTCTCTATAGCGTGTAGTATGCTTGAGGTCTCAGTTTGCTTGTTGCTTCGTTGTATGAAAACAGGGGAGGAGATTGGAGAACGGGAGGAACATGTCACATGGAGACATTGCCTGAGATTGGAAACTCATTGGTTTCATCAGAGACATGGGAACAGTTAAAGATCCTCGGAGATGCGTTATCACATTACTCCAACAGATCAGAAACCGTTAAAATGGAAGTGTTAAACATTACGGCAATGTCTGCTCGAAGAAAAGACGGTCACCCATCGCTTTACTATCTCGGTTCGCTTGGTCCTGCACCGCTTCATCGTCAAGACTGTAGCCATTGGTGCCTTCCCGGTGTTCCTGACACGTGGAATGAGCTCCTCTATGCTTTGTTTATGAAACAAGAAACGTCTTCTTCTTCTTCTAGAAGAGTCAAAGAAGCAAATAGTACAGGAAATGTCACAATGTCCTGACGCTGGATAAAACAAGGAATACAACAAGAAGAAGCTCTTGTTTCTTGTGCAATTGGCGTTTTCTTGAAGTTGCCGAGCTCAAAATCGAAAAGGGTTTGGGATTTTTGTATTAGATTAATTGGGTGGTTCGTGGGGATATGTAATTAGGTCGATAATCTTAATCTCTGCTTGTAAAGATACAAATCTCAAATGAGTTCAGAGTTTCATATATAATACAAAACCAAATACCAAATCAACCAACCGTTTATGTCATAGTATAAAAATTATTTTTCATCAGTTCAAGCATTTATGTAAATTAATGATTATCCAAACCAGTGCAAACCAATTTTCCAAACCAAATTTACAAACCAAACAACAAGAATTAACCAAACAATTAACCACAAATCTTTAGTCAAATAGTATGTAACAATAAACTCAATAATGACGATGCAAACGTGAAACCCATACATGAGTTGATCATCGATGAATTCAAACCACTAATACTAAATCTCTAAACTAATAATTTCTTAATTTATGATTTTTAAATCATAAAAGAACGTTTTGATAATGACAGATCAATAGCATCCTAACAAAACAATAAAATATATAAGCCAATCAATGAATTATTTTACTGCACGTTTATGCTAGAATATAATAAATTAGAGTATGACCAATAAGCATGAGTATAAGATAATTACAAAAAAAAACGTAAATGTTATCTTAGAAATTGGAGAGATCAGTGACAACACCGCAGAGATAATGGTTATAGTTTTGTTCCAAAGCAAAAATAAAAAGTTTTGATTCTGGTTTTTAATAAAATCAAAACATTTTGCATAGAAATCCTAATTCCAAAAAGTTTTCTAAAATATTAATTTCGCAAATTTTCTATATCAAACATATAAGACGTTAATTTTTTTTTAAATATATATAATTAAAAAATTAATATAAATGTTTTGTTGCTTAAAAAAAACTTCGTTCAAATCATACAAATTATATTATACCGTTAGTGAGATCATTCCAAACGAGACATGCATACCACTTCAAACCGCACGATCTTCCTCCGGCTCAACATCCTTGAAAAAGGAATGTTTGTTGTGTCATTAACAATCGTCAACATGGTTCTGCTTCATTCAGCCATCATGTCTCTCTTCTACTTCTGTTTCCTAAGTTATTGAATTCTCAAAGCCTGCTACATTCAAATTTAGACAAACTCCTCAAAATGTCTAGTAACTCACAAGTTGAAGAAAATGGAGGAGCGAATCCAACCTCCGAAGCTTTGAAGAGACTTAAGAGGTTGAGGCACGTGTTCGAGCCGTCTTCAGGAGTGTTGGGAGTTTTCTTAGTTGGGGTGTGTTTGGTATGGAGCTTTTTCTACTTTGATTACAGAAGCGTGGCTAAAATCTATGGTCTTTCGGATAAAGCAGAGAGATTTGTTTGGCTCAAACTTGACAAGAACAACAGCAACAACAGTTCAATTAGTTCCAACAGAGTTGGGTTTCTGGAAGAGAGTGGAAATGGGTGTGATGTGTTCGATGGTGATTGGGTTTGGGACGAATCTTATCCATTGTATCAATCTAAAGATTGCAGATTTCTCGATGCAGGGTTTAGGTGTAGTGAGTATGGAAGGTCTGATTTGTTCTATACCCAGTGGAGATGGCAACCCAAACACTGTAATTTGCCCAGGTAGGATAACTCTGTTCTACTTTCTCTCTCTCTCTGTTCTTACACAGTTTTTGCCACTTGGTGCTCCTTGATTTCTTATCCGAATCAAATAGTTTGTTCTTGAAACTCTGAATTCTCTTATTAATTCATAGTAAACTTAAGCTTATGAATTCAGTTTTTGTCTTTGTGGGATAGTATACTTAAGCAGTTAAGGTGGATCTCTTTTATGTGCTGAACTATTATAGAAAATGAAACAGATTTGATGCTAAACTGATGCTAGAGAAACTACGGGATAAGCGGATAGTGTTTGTTGGAGACTCAATAGGAAGAAACCAGTGGGAGTCTCTTCTTTGTCTTCTGTCTTCTGCAGTCAAGAACCAGAGCTCGGTTTACGAAGTGAATGGAAGTCCCATCACAAAGCACCAAGGATACTTAGTGTTCAAATTCGAGGACTACAATTGCACAGTTGAATACTACAAGTCTCCATTTTTGGTTCCCCAAGGCAGAGCACCGACCGGATCACCAGAGAAGGTTAAGTCAACGTTGAATCTGGAGACAATGGATTGGACTTCTAGCAAATGGATAGATGCAGACGTTTTAGTGCTCAATACCGGACATTGGTGGGACTACAGGAAAACTATTAGATCGTAAGTCTCATCTTTTACCATTTATCTGATGTTTGTTCCAGTGACCAGAAAATCTTGAAATTTGCTGTGACTAACAGCGGCTGCTACTTTCAAGAAGGAGGAGTGGTGAAATTGGAGATGAGTGTAGATGATGCGTATAAGCGAGCTATAGAAACCGTTGTGAAATGGATACACACCGAGGTCGATTCTAACAAAACTCAGGTCTTCTTTCGCTCATTCGCCCCTGTGCATTTCAGGTTTGTATAGTTGCAACTCCTTGATTAAGATTCCATCTGTAGTAAGTTCAGTTGCTTGTTCCGGTTTAGTTTCAATTTTTATACTACTTCGTTGTATGAAACAGGGGAGGAAATTGGAGAACAGGAGGAACATGTCACATGGAGACATTGCCTGAGACCTCATTGAATTCATCAGAGATACCGCAACAGTTAAAGGTCCTTGGAGATGCGTTATCACATTACTCCAACAGATCAGAAACCGTCAAAATGAAAGTGTTAAACATTACGGGAATGTCTGCTAGAAGAAAAGACGGTCACCCGTCGCTTTACTATCTTGGTTCGCGTAGTCCTGCACCGCTTCATCTCCAAGACTGTAGCCACTGGTGCCTTCCCGGTGTTCCTGACACGTGGAACGAACTATTATATGCGTTGTTTATGAAACAAGAAGCTTCTTCTTCTAAAAAGAGTCCAGGAAGCAAATAGTCCAGGAAATATCACAATGTCGTGACGCTGGACAGAACAAGGAAAACAACAACAAGAAGAAGCTCTTGTTTCTTCTGCAGTTGGCGTTTTCCTGAAGATGCTAAGCTCAAAGATCATAAAAAGGGTTTGGGATTTTTTGATTGAGGGATTAGATTCATTGAAATGGGTATATGTAATCTGTGGTTGTAAAAATTGAAAATTTCTACATGTAATATAGAAATAAAGGAATAACTCTATACTTTCTTGGAAAGAGAGATAGTGACATCTGACACTTCACTAAGTACTTTCGTATCTTTTGCCTTTGGTCTTCAAAACAAAATTACGACTTATTTGTTTCCTCTAGTTGACGGTTTCATATCTTTTTCCTAAGCTTTAGCAGTATGTTTATTGTAATAACTAAAACCTAATAATAAATCAACAGTGAATGTAACCACGCCACGTTTTCTAGACATAATAGGATCTGTTAATGTCTTGTCTTTTTACGAAACAGGGGTGCAAGAGTGTTTCTTGATTCCCAGAGTTTTGCTATTTCACCCAGAAAGAAGCTTAAAATGTTGATCAAACAGGCGAAATGAGAGTACAGATGTTAAAGACTTAGTGGAATGGACACAATCGCTCGCGGACTGAGAAATGCAGTAAAAAAACTTGGTATATTAGGAGTTAAAAGCATCTTTGAGCAAATTGAGTCATATGTCAGGTACCTAGAAGCTCTTCTTTGCTTCAACATTGTTTGCGAGCTTAGCTAGGGCACCTGAAAGATCTGGTTCCACACATGTGTGGCCTGATATAGAGAATTTCTTGATAATTGCTAGTCTACATCTTCTGGAAGCTTCTTCTTCTGCTTCTAAAAGAGTCAAGGAAGCAAATGTCGTGACGCTGGACAGAACAAGGTAAACAGCAACAAGCTCTTATTTCTTCTCCTGTCGGCATTTTTTGGAGATGCTCAACGTTCATAAAAGGGTTTGGGATTTTGTGATTAAGGAATTACTGATTATATTAATTGGGTGGGAATACGTAATTAGGTTGATAATCTTAATCTCTGGTTGGTTGTAAAGATAAAAATCTCGAATAATATCAAAAGTTTGATATACAAGACTGAGTTACCTCATGCAGGGAAATTATACAATTATACAAAATAAAATGAGATTGCAAAAAACTGGTTATTTTTCTTGGGCCTAACCCAAAATTTGTAAAGATCTTAAAATCCACTACATTTCGGAGATATACTTGGCTTATGAAACAACGTTCGAATTGAAAATTTGTTCTTAAAAACATTGAAGATGTGAATCGATCACAAGAAGAACAACTAAGGATACTGTCTCGATCATGTTGATTTGTGTCTAGTAAATCTTCTGAGGTGCGGGATAACGACTAAGCAGGGCACGTATGCCTGTCTGGCCACTTCCATTTGTTGAAAAAGGTGTTTCTTTTACGTGCGGACATAAAAAGTGACATACATATGTGTTGTATTAACAAAGCTAGATCAATAAACTGTTTGGAAATTGTAACAATTATATATTCCGAAAGTTGCAATTTCAATTTGATTCACGGAACCATATAAACACAATGTGGAATTACTCGATTCTCTTTCATTCGTCTTCTCTTACGAACTTAAATTTTCCATTTTACATGTATATATATAATTAAATAAAAATATTAATATATGTGGTTTGTAATTTTGTTCGCTCTTGAAGTTGCATAAAAAAAATATCGTTCAAGTCATACAACTGATACTGTTCAATGAACATTCCAAACGAGACATGCACACCACTTCAACCGCACGATCTTCCACCGGCACAGAACATCCTTACCGTGGCCAACTCGATGGCTACTTTAAAAGAGTGTTTGTTGTGTCATCATTATTCCATCAAATGCACCAAAATCTTATTATGGATAAGTTTTATGTTTGTTTTTTTCCGTATAATATAATATTACAATAATAATCACAAAGAGAAGCCTTTTAAGTGAATCTAGTCATTGTGATTCGCAAAGGACAAGTCGGTGAGGCCAGAAGAAAAACCATGTCGGTGATCGTGACATGACATGACATGAGCCTTAGCAAGAATTCTTGTGAGTGAATCAGAGATTGTAAATTCTCCAAGTGATTCTCTTCTCAGATACTTTACTCTTATCTCGTTCAAGTTTTGTTGGTCATTAATTTGGGGATCGTGGAGTAAACATCCAGATAAAATTTACTTCACTTGAATCTGAAATTTAGTTTATTTTGGTTTGTGTTTTGTTCAGGGCCTTATCTGGTGAAGTTTGCAAGTTGGAGGTGTAGGTGTAGGGTAGAGTATAGCTTATCTAGATAAAACCTTGTGGTGTTCTATTATTTGCCCTTTTTAATATTTATGTGGGTGTAAATGATGAAAACACGTCCAGATTCGGATAAGTTTCTCTTATTGTATTACGATAATATACGTTTAAATTATATACGTACCATGGTTTTTATTATGAGTCAAGCAGCCGTAGTCCAATAGTGATAACTTGTTAATTGATGTCGTTTACTAGCTCATACGCATGAGTGAACATAGCGTATAAAAAAAAATACATACAAAAACACGCTACCGTTTTTTTTTTCTGTCCACTCCAATATCTATGGAATAACTATTCAAAGTCTTTAATTCGACCGTAAATCGAAGAGATTAGTCTACATTCTAATGTTCCAGCCATGGAAGAAAACTATTTGAAAATTGTGAAATATGTATTAAACAATTATTGAGTACAATGTTCAAAAAAAAAAACAATTATTGAGTATTATATAAAGAAATGGAGAAGGACTCGTATACTCTTGACTTGGAATCGTTAGTTCTAACTTCTAAGTGACCAACTTGACCGGTACGGTGTGCGACCCCACTTCCATATTACGAGTATCTACAAAACTCCAACAAAATCAAATCAAGTAGATAGATTCTTCTTCGTTATCTTCTTTCTCCCTATCTCCACAAAATCCATATTCCTATTGTTAATTTCTTCAATTGTCCACTTCAGATGCGACTCACCCGTGAATTTCCTCAGTAACAATTTCGTTACATAATGAAAACATTGATTCAATTCACCAGCTATCCAAATCCTTACATTATACTATACTTTGTTCCTCACTTTGTTTTCTTAGATTCATTTGAATTAGCAGTTTTAGATAAACAAAAAAAGTGATACAAATTAACAGTTTGACAACCGACTTGTTTAGATTAGGTCAATCATATTCGTTGAAGAGAAGTTCGAACATATTTTCTTCACGAGGCTAGCAACGAACAATCAACGTATTTCCTTCAAAAGCTAAATAAAGGTTCCTACTTTATTCTCCTAACATGCTGAATGTCGATAAATAGTTAAAAACATATCAAATGTGACCCCAGGGTTCCATATAGTTTGGTATATGTATAGGTCACCCATCGTGGACATGTGCTCTCGTTTTTTTTATTGGATGTAAGTGCAAATGGCTGCAAAAATACACCTTATAAAATTTAAGACTAATATGTGGAGCAACCATGCAGTCCCAAGGTTTTTAGAGTTCCAAAACAAATATACGATTTATAATAAATTGGAAAAAAAGTTTTTTTTTCAGATGCATTATGTTATAAATCACGTTATGAATACTATACAAAACTAATCATATAATAATTTAACATTTTATTTTATCAAAACTTGTTTCTCTTTTTCTTCCTTGAATATTTTAAATGCGTAGAATTTATGTGAACATTTTATTCCTTACAATTAGCATTTTCTTACACCAAACGGACACACACGCTTTTGGATTTACTAGTTCTATTAGAGTTTTAGTTTTTTTTTTTAAAACTATTAAATATATAATTTACTAACTGTATTACGAGGGTAATATGTATGTATATGACTATTATTATTATCTTTTTGTGTCTGAAGGTATTGACTTAGAAAGTCATTGGATAAGGTAGTTAGGAGTTCCATCTATAAGTGGAGATTATTGGAACTATGAACTTTGAGCCATACAAGAAAATGAATCCCAATTAAGATACTTGAGTGAGAGGGATGGGTTTTGTGGATGAGATATGCTAATATTATTGTGTAATGAAAAAAGATATTAAGTTGTGATAGATATGGGTGTTTTGTTCTTGTTGTGAGTTGTGAACTTTTGATTTAATATCTTAAAGGATTTGCAAGTAGTAGCGTCATTGTACAAACCTTCCTTCGTGATCCATTTGTGTGTGGGGACTTACTTTTGCCAGATTAGATTGCATTATATATTTCTCCTATCTTTACTTTGGCCCCACTCTCCCACATGCACTTCTCTCTCTACCCTCTCTCTCACCCTCAAGCTGGTTTGCCTATTTATGCCACCTTTGAACATTCCCCCTCACAACTGCACTTGAACCATAATTTTTTAAAAACACTTCTTCCTACAGATAACAAAAGGTTCATCGAGAGTCTACTTGAAATATTAGACATATGGCAATGGAAGTGGCTATGGACCTTGAGCTTGATGATGATGTCTTCTTTGCAGACATAAGCAAGCAAATCAATCTCTTAATCACAGATGACGATGAACAGAACCCTATCTCACTTTCCTCTTCTGTCTCATTCCAGGTTTGTCCAAAACAACCCTTCTCTCTCTCTCTCTCTCTTGATTAGTGAATATATTTGGATATTGATATTAATTTGAAATCAAAAACAGGGTTTGTTCAGAGAAAACTACCAAACATCAGCAACACCATATATGATGTACCATGAGCAGAATTACAACCTAACTAGAGAGAGCAAAGGGACAGGAGTGTTCATCCCAAGATGTTCTCAGCCAAGAAGGAAACAACAACATAATCATCTTCATCAGAAGAAGCAAGGGAGATTCGGTTCCCTCACCCCGAAGCAACAGTATCCTCATCATGTTTATGACAACAACTCAACAACTCTCAACAACAACCAAGAAAGCCTCACTCGTCATCTTGCAGCTTCTACTAACCCAAGAAGAACCTACAGAGATGCAGCATCTCTCTTCACTTAGTCTCAATCAAGATTCAAGACATGGATTTGTGTCATTAATTTCATATTATATATAATTGATTATTGATATTTATTATAGATTTTGTGTTTGTAAAATCAGCAAATAATAAGAATGAAGGAGGAACCATCAATCTAAAGGGATTTGGTGTGATTATGCAAGTGTCTACAGAGAATTAATTCATTCACTCTTACCATATATACCACTATTTCTAATTGTTTTAAGTCGAGCGGAGAATAAAACCCCATAAATTATCAGTAGAGTAATTAATCTGGATCAGGACAAGTCTCATGTGAGATTGGAAAATCTTCCATGTCAGGTCCAGAACCAATCAATCTCTTTGGGACCTCACAGTTATAGAGTTACAGTTATGTTGGCAACAATGTTTGAATAGACAAAAGTCAGATCTAAAGAGGAAAACGACTGTCAAAGACTCACACCCACATGCCTACATGCCCATCATCACTCTCCTTTTTTTTAAACAAATTATTATTTACGTATATTTAACTTTTTTATATTAAAAAGGCATAGAATTATATGTATATTCTCTGATATAATATATGAACAAAAATCACAAGTTAGACAATTGTATGGAGTAGAGCTGTATGTTTTTCTGTCAACTAGCTGTAATTTTTTTGAAAAAATAGTTTAAAATGTCAAGTAAGACTAAGCATCAATATGTGAAAGTATTAACTCAAAATCTGTTTCTTACAAGTTGCAGAGTACGAATTCAACCTTTTTTAACCCCTTACACACGTAGTCACGTTTCACCCTCTCTTGTGGGTTGGGATCGGGTTTCAGAATAAATAAAAATAATAAAAACTAAAATAACAAAACAATTACAGCACGACCGGTTCAGATAGAAATCTTGAACCGGGTATCTGGTTTAGTTTTCTTCATCTCCAATGACGACGGAGGAGTTTCACATCGCGGAGCTCGTGACGAGATCCAAACTCACAATGGCGGCAATTTCTCCTTTCTTCCTTCTCTTCCTCATTCCCCTTGTCCCTCTCTCGATTCTCGCTATCTTGGCCTTCATCGTACGACCTCGACCCATCAGAATCCCAATCAAGTCCCGTCACGTCTTCATCACCGGCGGATCTAGCGGCATCGGTCTTGCACTCGCCCACCGCGCTGCATCCGAGGGAGCTCGCGTCTCCATACTAGCTCGCTCCTCGGGAAAGCTCGAGGAGGCTAAACAGTCCATCAAGCTCGCAACTGGCGTCGAAGTCGCCACGTATTCCGCCGACGTTCGCGACTACGACGCCGTGTCGAAGGCGATTGACGAATCGGGTCCGGTCGATGTGTTGATAGTCAACCAAGGCGTGTTTACGGCGAAGGAGCTTGACAAGCATAGTCCAGAGGATGTCAAGTTCACGATTGACGTCAACCTCGTGGGAAGCTTCAACGTGATTAAGGCCGCTTTGCCCGCCATGAAAGCAAGGAAAGGTCGTGGACCTGCCTCCATCTCTCTCGTCTCTTCTCAGGCCGGTCAGGTTCGTCTCTTCCATTTCCCAAATGTTCATTGCAAAGATGAGAAGAAAAATTGGATTTTTAAAAGTCAAATCGTTGAACGAGCTTTGTGAAAGTGCAATCGTGTGGATCTTTGAGTAATGTATAGCTTGATCAAGTATTTTTTTTTAAATTTCCAGGTGGGTATTTACGGTTATGCTGCGTATTCAGCGAGCAAGTTTGGGCTTCAAGGTTTAGCACAATCATTGCAACAGGAAGTTATTGCGGATGACATTCATGTCACTCTTGTTTTTCCTCCTGACACTGATACACCAGGTTTTGAGGAAGGTAAAAAACAAGCTTTTGTATTTTTCTATTTTCTTAGATTCTTTACGGGTGCATAGAGTATAATAGGACATGAAAGTTGTGCCCTTTGCTGGTCTGAATAGTTAGATACTTTATTACACTCATAGTATTTCATTCTCGAGATTGCCGGATAGGAGAAACTGATGCAGTCATGTGTTTAGTAGTACTGAGTACTGAAGAAAGGGATGTAATTATCTTCCAATACTAGTATCTGACGATTTTGTAAAAGATAACCAGCGAGAGTGAAGTAAAAACTGATGTTCTGTGTTCCTTGGTTTAAAATTATGAAGTTGAAGATGATGATAAGCGTTTATTTGATTTTCCTTGTTTTGCTCTCACAGAACAGAAGAGCAGACCTGAGGTCACTTCCATTATAGCTGCGTCCTCTGGTTCAATGAAAACAGAAGATGTAGCCAGAAGAGCTATGGATGGCATCAAAGCAGGAAAGTTCACTGTCTCATGCAACTTTGAAGGATTTTTACTGTCTCTCGCGACAACCGGCATGTCACCTCAGAGATCATTTTGGCTTGCTTTTCTTGAAGTCATAACCGCAGGGCCTATAAGATTAATCGCTCTCTTTTTTCAATGGGATTGGTATAATGCCATAGAAAAGTGGAGCAAAACCAAAACAAATAGTAAGTACCTCATACCATCAAGCTCTTCAAAATAGTAATTCTTCTTGACTTATACTGGTTACTAATTTATGCTGTTCTACTCTTGCTTCTCTTTTGTAATTTCAGAGAGCTAGAGTGGTATGAACCTGTTCCTGGACATATCATAGCTCTACAGTGTTACGTTTTTTGGCAGAAACTCTGACGGCTACCCTAGCTGTTAGTTTTGTGGATTCATGACGGTCTCAGAACAAGCTGTGTTTTTTTTTCTTTTGTAGAGAATCTAAAGAACTCATTTGGATGTATTATTAGCCTCACACACTCTTTTTATACTTGGTCAATAAATGAATTGTCTTTCACGATTTGATGCTTTCGAAAGAAGTGAAGATGAACCAACCAAGCCGCTGAAAACGGTTAAAAACCAATCTGGCTTACAGCGTAGTCGGTATTAACAAATTCCATTCGAATCGAATTCATACGAAATCAACAATCACACTCAATCATCCTCAATGAGAAGCACATCAAACAAACGATACTGAAAGTCGCTTTTCTACAAACACGACAATTAGTTGACCCGGTTCGGTTATATTTTCGTTAAGACTAACGTGACGTTAAAAGTGAGTGCTGTTCGGGAACCCTTCAAAACAGCGTGCAGTTTGACTAGTGTGTTACGAAACGACAAAAGTTTAATTCAGAAAGGGTTTGAGAAGTGGCATCTAACGCACACTACACACAGTCATCGAACGAACCAAGAGGCGGACTCGTTCTCATTTTCAGGCAGCCATGTCGATGTCTATTCTGAAGCTAAGAAATTCACCGGCTTTGAGATCAGCCGCAAATATTGCCCGGATCGGAGTCTCATCGAGGGCTTTCTCAAAGCTCTCCGAGGGCACGGACATAACCTCGGCGGCTCCCGGCGTTTCCCTCCAGAAAGCTCGCAGCTGGGACGAAGGCGTTTCCTCCAAATTCTCCACCACACCATTGACAGATATCTTCAAGGTCAAATCTCTCTTCTTTTTTCGAATTCGATGGGAATTTCAGTTTCTGACATAACCGATCGTTTGGTATTTGGTTGGCAGGGGAAGAAAGTCGTCATCTTTGGACTACCTGTAAGGACAGATTTCTCTGTTTTCATCTTTGTCATGTCTTGATCAGGTTTCTGAGTTCTGATCACCGTGTGCAGGGCGCTTACACGGGAGTCTGCTCACAGCAGCATGTGCCAAGCTACAAGAGCCACATTGATAAGTTCAAAGCCAAAGGCATTGATTCCGTCATCTGTGTCTCTGTCAATGATCCTTATGCTATAAATGGTTGGGCAGAGAAGCTCGATGCCAAAGACGCCGTAAGTTCATAGATTTTTTGTTTTTGTTGGTTATTGTCTCAAGCTTATGGACTAGAAAGACTTGTGTGGTTAGATGATAAGATATATGATTCTATGGGTAGAAAGACTTCCCTCATTAGCAATTTCCGTATTAATTATATGGACTAGCATCTCAATAGATTTCTTATCATTTCCTTGCTAGATAATCGTGGTTTTACACTTTGTTCATCTGCGTGTTTGTCTTTGTTGTTACGCGTAAAGTATATCTTCATCACATGCGAGCAGAATGACTAAATGCGATGATCATGAAACTTGTTAACATCAGATTGAGTTTTATGGAGATTTTGATGGGAAATTCCATAAAAGCTTGGGGCTAGACAAGGATCTCTCCGCTGCATTGCTGGGGCCTCGTTCTGAGAGGTAAACCACTGCAAAAGTCCGTTTGTAGAAAAAATTCATATCCCTGAACCCAATTGATCTGGTTGTGTAATGTTGATGTGCAGATGGTCTGCTTATGTAGAAGACGGTAAGGTGAAGGCGGTGAACGTGGAAGAAGCACCGTCTGACTTCAAGGTGTCAGGGGCAGAAGTCATTTTAGGACAGATCTAGCAAGTGTTTCGACAAGTTTTTCTTGCCTCTGTTGTTTCCTCTATATAAGTTTGCAACTGGAAATAAGTTTGATCCAAAGATCTCCAAAGGATCACACCAAATTAACAACTCTTCCTCCTTGTTTTCATTTTCAATAAAAATTGTTTGTTTCTTGCCGTTTCTCAGCAAATGTAAATCTAGATCATGACATAACAATAATGTAGTTAATCAGTTTTAAACGAAAACTGAGTAAAAGGATAGGCATAATAATGTAGTAAATAACGCTGTTTTTACTTGACAGGCATTTCACACAGTTAATAAAGATTCTAGACCTGAGACTGAGTCCAGCAAAACCTTGTTTGATGAAGCTAATGGTTAAATTAGTTGCATGGAAAATGATTAAATTAACTAGCATCTTTACAAGAGATAAGCATTAATTTTCCAATATCATTTGTAGTTGAGATTCTATTGGGCTTGGGCCCATTTACCGAAATGTAATTTGGAGCCCAAAGAAAGAAATGTTCAACCTAAACCCTCTCGTGGCTCGCTCTCTCTCCCTCTCTTCACCTGCACCATCATCTCTGTCCCGGCGAAGCTAGCCGTTCGCTCAAACCGCAACACGCCGGAGGTAAGCCATTTCTGTCTTTCTCACCTTCTTCGCCGGTTTTAGAGCTCTCATCCTCACATCATAGGTTTATGATTTATGGATCCCACTGTTTTGATTTTGGGACTTGCTAGGTTTCGCTTAATCTTTGGGGTTTTGGTTTCTCAGTAACCGGAACGAATCACTAAGTAATTTAGATCTAGGCTAACGAATCTGATGAGACTTGGTTGAATCAAATTAACTTCGGGCGGTTTTGGATCTCTTCTTGTTTGCATTTGGTCAATAACAGCATTTAAGTAACCCCACACAAAGCTAAGAGTCATCCTCTTTCTGTTTCTACTCCTGTGTATATTTTGGAGACTTGGAAAACCTCTTTTTGTGTCACTTGAAATGATCTTGGGTTGACGTTTGTATGGTAGCAGAGTTGTGTGGAGCCATGAAGCTTTTATCACTTGTCAGGAACGTTCATCTTCGCCAATGCCAACCCAAAGTAAACTGGTCTGTGCAAGTGCGTCTCTTGCAGCAAGATTCTGCATCGAAAGCTAAACCCAAGAAATACAAGTACCCATTAGTTTATGATCCTTATGGTCCTAGACCCCAGCCGTCAAGCAAAATCGTGGAGCTAGCTGAGCGTATAGCTGCATTGTCTCCAGAAGAGCGGAAACAAATCGGTCCTGCGCTCAATGAACACCTGAGGCTTCCACAACAACAGATGATTTCATCCCAAGGCATGAGTATGGGAGCAAAACAAGATGCTGGAACGGGACAGGCAGAGGAGAAGAAGGAGAAGACGGCTTTCGATGTGAAGCTGGAGAAGTTTGATACTGCTTCGAAGATCAAAGTGATCAAAGAAGTGAGAGCATTCACGAGTTTGGGTCTCAAGGAAGCGAAAGAGCTTGTGGAGAAAGTCCCGGTCGTGATTAAACAAGGTCTGACAAAGGAAGAAGCTAATGGAATCATAGAAAAGATCAAAGCTGTAGGTGGAGTCGCAGTTATGGAGTAGTAGTAAGTGACTTCGAATACTCTGTTTTTTCCTCTGTGTTTGATTTGTCTTTTGGTATTGTGTTTGATTACATCTTGGCACTTACAGTAGATGTTTTGTAATAACAAATCAATTAAATGATTGAGTTTTTAAGAACTTATTACTCGGTTTCAAATTTCAACTTTGTATTTTGCCTAGTGAGTTTATATCCTGCCAAATTTGTTTCAAAGATCCATGATTTTGGATTTAATCACACCTATTTATCCAGATTGAAGATCAACAACATGAAGTTAAAAATTTCGTCAAACCATAAATAAATAAATTGCCTTATGCAAGTTTGTCTTATTCATCTTATAACAGAACGACCTCGTATAGGACGATGATAGGACCCTCAGCGAATTAGTTAGTTAAAAGGCCTCACAAATGGTCGGCACAGCGTCAAAATCGAGCGGACAAGAAAAGCACAACAGAATCAAAACAACTCTCAAGAGTAAAAGCTAAGTAACCATTTTCTCACTCTATTTTATTATCAATAAATAAAAGCCATCGCAAAGAAAAGAAGAAAAGAGAGTTCTCGAATCACTTTCAATGGCGATTAACAACAAGCTTTCACTTCTTCTCCTTCTCTCCGTCATCATTCTCTTTCTCAACCGCCCTGTGCTTGGCGACACCGGTAACTTTTCCTCTCTCTTCCATGATTTTCTTGTTCAAGTAAAGTCTCTGTTCTTGAGATTCTCTCTCTTGGTAGTTGGTAGATTCGCTGTGTTTACTTAGGATTATTGTTAGATCTGGTCTGAAAATCTCTTCGGATGTGTTCGTTCACTTCATCTAGAAGTTCTTGGCTAGATCTCACTTCAAGTATACTGAACTATATAGATTTACTTTGATTAAAGATTGTGAATATGATCCTGCAAATTATATAGACTTTAATTAGAGTTTTGGACTTGCAGATGAAGAGGACGTTCTTTTCACAGGCATCAATACCTACAGAACATCACAGAATCTGACAACCTTAAACAAGAACGAAAACGCAGAGTGTCTAGCCGACGAAATCGCTGAACAATTCAAGAACAAGCCATGCACCAACGACAGTGGGTCAGCCACAGTACCTGGAACCGAGCCACAGTTCGCAGATTACCCTAAGATTCTAGCTAAATGCCACTTAAACGTCTCCGACACAAGAGACGGCTCGATTATGCCCGCATGTGTTCCTCGTTTAGAGTCGAGCCTGGTCCTCACAAACTTCACCAAGTCACAATACTCGATGAGTTTGAACGATTCCAAGTTCACAGGGATGGGTATTGGCAAAGAAGATAACTGGATCGTAGTTGTTCTTACTACCAACACACCAGGAGGAAGCTATTCTACAGATACAAAAGATGATGATGATGATGATTCTAATGGCTTCACCTCTAGCGTTGGCCTCGTTAACTATTTGCTAGTTTTCATCTTGTCCTTTTGTTTCTTCCTCTGTTGATGAGATATCTATCTATCACACATGTTTTGAGCTTTCTGTTTGTATCAACAATCTTCCTTAGACAATATCAAGAATCATTTCTGCTTATGATAATTACTATCTTTCTTTTAAATAAAAACAAATATATGTCATACTCCAACTTAAAAATATTCATTCAAATCAAACTTAAGCATCCGACAAAACACAAAAGTGAACTTAAAGCATATTGCATGTGGGATAATAATGAGGATGATTTAAATATTTGTTGGTGAGTTTGGTGGAGAAAGACAAGAAGATTCAACGACCGACAGACCATCTGGCTCTTTGACACGTACGGACTTTATGCAGTCCAAAATAGAATATATGTACGCTTATGGGCCCAATAGCGAAGGCCCATTAAAGAAGGGTGATTATTTTGAATTATTTCTTTTGAAGGGGTTTCGTTCGTTGCGTTCAACGGAAAACATCACTAAAAAAAAAAAAAAAAACTTTTTAACTTTAAAATTTGAAAAACAGATCGGAGTTTCTCTTTCCCTCCTCTGAATCACGAAGCCCCGATGAGTAATCATCACTGATCTCTACACATTCGCTATAACGAACCACTTAGGCTTCTCCCCAAAACACCCAAAAAATGCAGGATATACTCGGATCGGTTCGGCGATCCTTAGTTTTCCGGTCATCTTTGGCCGGAGACGATGGGGGAGGAGGAGGTCTCAGCGGATTCGTCGGGAAGATTAACTCGAGCATCCGAAGCTCTCGAATCGGACTCTTCAACAAGACGCCTCCGGGTCTGCCTGCTCCTAGAAAGGAAGAAGCGCCGTCGATTCGGTGGAGGAAAGGGGAACTAATCGGTTGCGGTGCTTTTGGGAGGGTTTACATGGGGATGAACCTCGATTCCGGCGAGCTTCTTGCAATTAAACAGGTCAATTTCATAATTCTTACTTCGCGTTACCAGTTAATTGCCTTTTTGTTGCTTTTGCTGATTTGTGATTTGGTGATAGGTTTTAATCGCTCCAAACAATGCTTCGAAGGAGAAGTGTCAGGTGAGTTTCATTCATCAGTCATCACTTTGTGTTAAGTTTCGATTTTTCGATTGATAACAATTACTATTGAATAATCGTCCTAATCCTTGTTGTAGGGTCACATTCGAGAGCTTGAGGAAGAAGTACGACTTCTCAAGAATCTTTCACATCCAAACATTGTTGTGAGTAGGCCAACTCCATTCTCTTCTTTTCTTATATATTGCATATTCCCCTTATTAAATTTTTTTTTTGTTTTTTTTTGCAGAGATACTTGGGTACTGTAAGGGAGAGTGATTCGTTGAATATCTTGATGGAATTTGTTCCCGGGGGTTCTATTTCGTCTCTGTTGGAGAAGTTTGGATCTTTTCCTGAACCTGTAATTCCTTTTACTATACCTGAAATTTGCTAACTTTTGTGTTTGAGCTTCACACATGCCATAAAAATGTTGTGATGAACCTTTCTGAATAGGTGATTATAATGTACACAAAACAACTTTTGCTTGGTCTGGAGTATCTTCACAACAATGGGATCATGCATAGAGATATCAAGGTACTTTTTCCCTCCTTTCCGACATATGATTTATGCCTGTGGTTGCTCAAATTATCCTCTGTAACTCGTGTCACATTCTCCTAGGGGGCGAATATTTTGGTCGATAACAAAGGGTGTATCAGGCTCGCAGATTTTGGTGCTTCCAAGAAAGTTGTAGAGCTTGTACGGTTCCGCTTCTCTTCCTCTTCACTCATATTTCAATATGTTGCCTCTCTTTTTTTCACTACTCTACAACTTGTCGTTCTTGTGCTCCCAGGCTACGGTGAATGGTGCCAAATCTATGAAGGGAACGCCGTACTGGATGGCTCCTGAAGTCATTCTCCAGACTGGTCATAGCTTGTAAGTATTTGTAGAATACCATACTAGTCATCTTATTTTACGAATCTTCTGGGTACTGGGAATGGGCTCTCATATATTTTTCCCTGTGCATTCCAACTTTGCGTCTGACCTTCTTTTCTTCTTAAATCTTAAGCTCTGCTGATATATGGAGTGTTGGATGCACTGTGATTGAGATGGCTACGGGGAAACCTCCCTGGAGTGAGCAGTATCAGCAGGTAGGCATATCCACTAAGTTAAAGACACTTTCCAATATCGTTGACAAATACGCTGCTCTCTTTTATTTTAGAAATTAATAAGTATTTTTTTCCAGTTTGCAGCTGTCCTTCATATTGGTAGAACAAAAGCTCATCCACCAATTCCAGAAGACCTCTCATCAGAGGCTAAAGACTTTCTATTGAAATGCTTACACAAGTAAGTCATAAGTTTTTTTCCCTGTTCGTTTATGTATTTTAGGAATCTAGAGATAGCATCTGTATAGACTGGTGTCCACCTTTCCAATTCAAGAGAAAAAAATTGATTTTATTGTCCATTATATAAGAGCAATTATAATTGCAGGGAACCAAGCTTAAGACACTCTGCATCCGAACTGCTTCAGGTATTGGGAATCTCAATTTTCTTCATTTTGTAGCAGTCGTGAATGTAGTCCTTACTCTCAAGGCGCAACACAGTTATTTTTGTTGCTTATAACGCTGACATTTGCTTAACATTTGCAGCACCCCTTTGTCACTGGAGAGCACAAGGAATCTCATCCAGCTTTCCGTAATTCTTTTACGGTTAGTACATTATGCAGTGAACTTTGTTCTCGTTCTTCAGCCTTCTGACATCCTTTCAAATATATCAGGAATGCGGAAACTCAGTAGCCTCACAAGGACCAAATGTTAGGAGTTCGTAAGTTTGGCTTTGCAGCTCTAGTTTCAACTTTTTGTTACTACTACCCATGACTTTTGTCTCTTGATTCTTTTTTTCACTTTCCTTATATATCCTGTTGTTCCAGAATAAACTCTTTGATGAGGAGGTCAACCTGTTCAGGCTTGAAGGATGTCTGTGAACTCGGAAGCTTGAGGAGTTCCATTGTAATCCCAGAGAAGTCAAATAACTCAGGATTCCGTTGGCGAGATGGCGACTCTGATGACCTTTGTCAGACCGATATGGATGATCTCTGCAACATTTCATCAGTCACTGACAATGCTTTGTCACAATCCACAGATTTAAATAAGGTGATAATTCTATCCTCCAAAAGTTTCGAATATGTCTGTTGATTGTAGTTATACTGACAGTGGGAAGAAACCTTTTAACTTATAACAGAGTTTTAATCCCATGTGTGATTCCACGGAGAACTGGTCTTGCAAGTTTGATGAAAGCCCCGAAATGATGAGAAGCAAATCTAACTTACTTTCTTCCCAAGCTGCTGAACTCAAATCTGGTGTTCCATGCGATGAGGAAACCAGTTTAACATTTGCTGGTAGCTCTTCCGTAGCAGAGGACGATTATAAAGCCACAGAGTTGAAAATAAAATCATTTTTGGATGAGAAGGTAAGACCTTTTTATAGCAGCTGGGTGAGAAATCAGATAATACTATGCATGATTCATGTTTTCTCAGATTCATTTGCTAAACTTAGGCTGAAGAGACCTACTAAACCGGAAATTTTGAAACTTTGAAGCCACTAAGGATTCCTAACTTAGTTAATGTCAAATGTATGCTCATAATGAAATTCTCAACCCCATATTTTCTTTCCATTTCCAATACTCCCCCGTAATCTTAATCATTACCTCTGGCTACCTAGGATTTCAAATGCATATCTGCTACCAAGTGAGGTTTTGTGATGACATCTGAATCTTGATCACTTATTCTGTTTTCGGTTTATCTCTTGTCAAGGCTCAAGATTTGAAAAGGTTGCAGACCCCTCTGCTTGAAGAATTCCACAATGCTATGAATCCAGGAATACCACAAGCTGCACTTGGAGACAGCAACGGCTACAATTTACCAAACCTACCAACTATAAGCAAGTCACCTAAACGACTTCCGAGCAGACGACTCTCAGCTATCAGTGATGCAATGCCTAGCCCTGTCAAAAGTGCAAAACGTACACTGAACACAAGCAGAGTGATTCAGCCACGAACTCAGTTAACTCAGGTCAACGAGTCAACCAAGAAGACAGTAACTAGTAGTCGTTGGTGAGTTACCATGTGCCGAATTCACTGGTTTTATAAAGCCTAAACATTTGGTTTTCTTTGATGTTAGTGTTTCCTTTTTTGAATCCATCCTCAGTTTTTCAGAAATACGACGAAAGTGGGAAGAAGAACTCTATGAAGAGCTTGAGAGGCATCGAGGCAAGTGTTTTTCGTCGAGTCTGAACATTTATAGTAAAGGTTTTGAATTTTAAAAGCATTTTTATTGTAACTTACTGTAATAATTATCTATGCAGAGAATCTGCGACATGCCGGTGCAGGAGGGAAGTCTCCAATATCAGCTCATAAAGGATAGAGAGAACGGTTAACAGAAGAATTGTTATGCTTCCTTCGTTCTATAGTTAACCCCAAATTACTCTGTTCTTTTTCTCTTTTTTATCTTATTTAATTTGGTGGGGTAATTTTCATCACTATTATGATATTTGATATGTAGATAGAGTTCTTAAGTGATTAATAGTAATATTATGAAAATTACTTATATCTTAAATTTGACGTTAAACCGATTGAGCCATCTTATAGCTTATTTTTTGAATATGTGATGTAGTTAACCCCAAAATTACTCTGTTCTTTTTCTCTTTTTTTTTTATCTTATTTAATTTGGTGGGGTAATTTTCATCACTATTATGATATTTGATATGTAGATATTTGATATGTAGATAGAGTTCTTAAGTGATTAATAGTAATATTATGAAAATTACTTATATTTTAAATTTGACGTTAAACGGATTGAGCCATCTTATAGCTTGTTTTTTGAATATGTGATGTGGTTCATACATAGATACTCTCAATTGAAACATATAAAACTTCAAATTCATGACTTTGTCACTGTAATTTCCAAAATTGTGAAACAAAAAAATGAAAAAAATACGGTTTTCCTAAAACAAAGCCTTCTTGTTGCTCTTTGTTCCATCAGATACATGTCTATTGCATGCCATTTGAGTTTGCGGCTCAATTCAATGGTCATGAACTTATATAGGAAAGCAGAGATGTGTAACATAAAGCAATCATATTAAGTCTTTATTTTAATGTTGCGTTTGCTATGATTAGACAGAAAAATTCTATCAACTAACAATATTCACATTTTTAAAAAATAGTAAAAGGTAAATGACACAAATTAAGTAAAAATATATTTTTTACTATAAAAAAAAGTTATTAGGAAAATCTTGATTATATGAATATGTAAAATTAATTAATGGTTAAATTCACTCCATCTAGCAGAGAAAACTTTAATCTTAATCTATATAATTTATAATAATTATTGAGTATAATTTATAATCTTAATATAATTAAAAAAGTTTCAAGTTTATGGTAATACCCAAACTTCTACTACACCCTACACCCTACACCTTACATTTGTTAAGCAGAGATGTGTAACAGTTTCTCTAATTAACAAACCCATCCAAGTTGTGAAACAAAATGGCTTGCTCAACAAATGCACAGTGGGTAATATAGTGCCTCCAATTTTGGTAAAACATGTGAATGAGGTGTGTTTAGTCCTGTGGTTTTAACCAAATTAAAATTATTGAATCGAACCAAACCGAACCAAAATTTTTGATTTTTGATTCAACTTTGGATCTAGATTGGAAACCGATTGATATGTTGAATAAAATCAATTTAAATATCTATTTGGTTTGGTTCGTTTTAGTTTTGATAATTAGTTATTCAGGTTTTTTTTTATTTAAAAAAAACCATAAAATAAACGAAACTAAATTGATTATACCAAACCAAACCAAAATCATATTCATAACTTGAATCGAATTAACTGAATTTAACTGAAATAATATGAAATTTAACCAAAATTTAACTAAAACCAAAAAATTTTGGTTTAGTTTGATAGAATTTTTGTTAACTGAATAGTAAACCCAACGGAATTTTTATCGGTTAAAGTCGGTGAAAATTTTATAAATCAAAATAACCAAGACCCAAAAATAATCGACCCAAATAAACGGAAAAGAAAACTGATTCCGCTGGACTAGGTGTGCCAAGGCCGAGAAGAATATCTGCTACTTCTTGTTCCTGAAAAAGGGAAAAGAAAGGGTTACTACTCTGATGAACTTTGGGCCTTAACAAACTAAAAATGCAAATTTTCGTTGGACATTCGTAATGTTGGGCCAAAGGCGAAGTCGCCATTGTTGACCACGCAAATTCTCTAATTCTTTTCTCTTTTTATTTACTTTGGCAGGGTAATTTTCACCACTATTATATGATATTTGATATGTAGAACTGTAGATAGAGTTTTTAAATGATTAATAGTAATATTATTATTGTTACCGATCTTAAATTTGACTTTAAATCGGTTTAGTCATCTTATAGCTTCTTTGTGAATATGTGATGTGGTTCTATTATAAATAGTCTTAGGATCTATCTAAAAGTAGTTCTTTAAGACAGATTACTATCAGAAGTTATGAGTTCAAATTTGGAAAAAAGAAGGTATTAATGAGAAGAATGCTACATGAAACTTTGGACCCAAATAGGAGGAAATGTGGAGTACAGAAGTATTAAGTATATATTCAATTTATATGGAAAAATAAATTCTTTCACTTTGAGTGGAAAATATGAAATGTCATCAGGAGAAATTCTTTAATTACGGTCAAACTTCATTATAGTATTGACTTGTCAGCATATCTTTTGGAAAAAAAGAAGAAGAAAAAAACAAATTGTGTATATAAACGTTTTGGCGTAGCATGTTGAAAGTTGAAACTAATATTTTGAAAATATAGATACCGATAATATATGTACTGATATATCGATATATAATATTAATAAATTATACTATTAAAACATTAAGCACATGTCATTAAAATTACAAAATATATAGTAGTCGTATACAGATATATATATATATATATATATATATATATATATATATATATATCTATCTTCTTAATAAGAAAGTATATATAAATTAATCTCATAATTACTTAAAGTATAGGAATCACACAGACAGGATGGACTCTCCGATGTAACGTGTCTATTCTTGGCCTTTCTTCTCTTTTACATGACCGATCAGTCAATTACTCATCAAAAACATAAAAGGAAGAAAATAAACCAGTGTTTGATTCAAAATTTTGGTTGAATTATCTACATAGTGTTTGGTTGGAGGGTGGGCTGTCAAAAAAAAAGCTGCGCCAATTTCAAAAAAAAAAAAAAAAAAAAGAAAAANAGAGAGAAACATGAAGATCTTCTTGCTTTTCAATTTCTTGATTTTCTCTTCCATATCTATTAATAATCAACATTAAGATTTTGTGCTTTCCTCTTTTTTCAGTGTTTGGACCGTATTTGATTGAAGTCTTGACCCTTGTAGATACACCTATATATCCCCAAATAAAAAGAAATGAGAAGGATATGTGATTTTTTTTGCGTTTTGTGTACGTTCTCGACAAGTCCCTATCTAATGATTTGAGAGATATAGAGAGCGAGGTACTCCTTTTCTAGGTCACTTTTATTATGTTTTAATTATTTCTCTGTGATAAAAAAAGTTATAATATGATGTTTGGTTTAACCTGTGTTTTCCTATAACTGTTTGTTTACATACACGTACGTGATCCTTTTTAACAACAAAAAGATACTCCCTCTGTTTTTTTTATTAATTATTATTTTAGAAGAATTCACACAGAAAATATTTATTTTGTTAGTTTTTTAAAAGAAAAACACAATTAAGTATACATTAAAACACAATTAATTATACACTTAAACACAATTCAACCAATGAAATAATATTTTTCAGAATACAAATAGTTATAAAATATTAAAAATCATTAAATTTTTCATAAAAATTTGAAAATATCAACTAATTTAAAACAGAAAATTTTCTAAAATAACAATTATATAAAACTGGAGGGAGTAGTTAAGAGAGATTATTTCAGAAACATATTGTTGATTTAATTTGTTTTCGTCGTTAAATAATAAGTAATGTACGAAACTAGGTTTAGCCTAAGTTATGATTGTTCGATAATGATAAAACCAAAATATAAATTGATTGCTCGATAATTATATGTTTTGTACTTCGCTCAAAAATTCGAGCACGGAAAAAAACGCAAATGATACTCCAATTTTTATAATGAAGTATTCGTAGAAACTAACAAATGTTATTAGTTCACGTGGACATAGTCACATAACTCAATTTCTGAAATCTGATTGGGTCCTACGAATTTTGCAGTGCATTATCCAAAATAATTTTACAAAACTATGAATGGTTTGTTTTTATATATATAATAAAAGGCAACAAAAAAGGCTATGCGTTGTGATGAATGCTTTTTTTTTGCCTTTATTTTAAAAAACACTCCTTTTATATTCGTGTCCAAGAATTATAATCTCCCGACTTCTTGTGGGGGTCCTCGTTGGTGTAAATTTATGTTTCTTCCTAATCATTATAATATATAATATGTATATGTGTATTAAACGAAGATGAACGTCATTAAACCATGCACACGTTTTAAATTAATATACAAATTAAGCAATATTAAGTTAGGACAAGAGTCGACCAGTAGAGTTGCTACGATTTGGTTGTGTCGCCATGTTGCACTAGGACACGGGGCCCGGGCTACCCGAAAATTAGAAATTTACAATGTCTGATGAAAATATCTGTCCATTTGATGTGAAAAGGTTTTTTAATTTCAATTTTAATTAACTTTTAAGCATGTGATATAAGTTATCAAGAACGAATAAAAAAATTTAATTATAAACAGACTTAACAGTATATGCATGAATATAATCCAAATTGATTAGCTTTAGTAGTGGTTATAGAGAGATTACAAAGAGATTATTCGGACACGTGATGTTAACCAAAAAAAAATTGTGAAGATATATTGCCATGTAGCTTATGCAATCAATAATATTTTGACAAGTTTGTGATCCTAGATAAGAAAGAAGTGCAGACCTTCGATTTTTGCAGTTACGATAATATTTTGGAGGGCTTTAGATCTATTTTGTGCCAAGTCATGAATTGAGAAATGTACAGATCTTAGTTATGTCCGGACTTACTCCAACCTCTACCATTACGAAAATGAATCAATATGATATTGGCTTATTGCTACTTTGGCAAATTATATTCTCAATGGTGTTTCACTAACGAAAGTCATGAATTAATTAAATTTAATTAACCGGTCAAAGAGAGTGACAACATAAAGAATCAAAAGGCATCCCACTATTACTAAAAAGAGAACACCAAATTACATATTTATTTCATTGTTGAATTTCAAAGGAACAAGTTTTAGAAGGGCAAATTGGTCTGTTCAAGGAGAAGTGAGGATTGACGAGAAAGGAGAGATGATGGGCATATGCACTTGTAAGTTGTAACTCCGTCCATATTCTTACTCACCAATCCTTTTGCTCTTCTTAGCCACCAAGAAAAGACCCGATTCTACTTTTCGTGATGTCATTTAGGTTCTTCTCTAAATTTCCACATTGTTGCATTGCATCCTCTCTGTCTCTGTCTCTTTACATATAAAAATATGCATAGTTGTTGTATATAATAAAGTCTGACCTAATTTTGTAGCATACCAATAGAGGATTGCGTCATGATTCATATAAATAAGACCGGGTTTGTTAGGACTATTGGATTAGATCGATTAAAAGGGGTCGGAATTGGACATAGCATGAACGTAGGCTTTATTATGGCTTTTGCGTTTATATATTCAAACGTGGATATAAACTTTTGGAGTAGTTTATGTTTGATGAGAGATCATATTTTAAAAATAAATAGGAGTTTAATTTTGATTCTGCAAGTCCTCTATACGCAGCGAAAGTAATTAGTAGTTTTGTTTGTTGTTAGTTGTTACAGTCGATTTTACTGATTAGTCAATTAGCAACCAGGGCAAACGCACGTATAATATCCAAAATTTCCATTTTACAATTAATAAATTTCATTTCTATATGGATTCGAGTATGTATCGATTTGATATTAGTCCGCGTATCTTGATTTTTGATTTTATCAAGAATCGACCACTTATATTGTTTCGAAACTGTAAATATAATTAAATACATTGCGCAAATGGATAGACGCAGATCCCATGCAAAGTTGCAAACTACTTTGCATAAAAAGAAACGTGAAAAGGATCGCACATATACATCAAATTCAAACCCACTAAAATTATATTTAAAAAACGAACTTAGATTTTGGGATAAAGCATAGAAGAATAAATAAACAATGTTCAGTTTTAAATATGAAACAAACTAAAGAAGTCATCATAAGAAGAAGAGAAAAGGACTGAGAGTTTCCATGAGGAGTTTTACGTGGCATGCTCACTACGTTAATTATTTTTCTTTTTGATGTAAAATCAGTTAAATTGCAATTAAAATGTAACGAAAAATATACAATTGTTTAAACTAACGAATTTTCAACCAAATGCCTTTTTCTTGAGGACTGTGGGGCTAAGAGAGAGGCTGAGGGAATCAGAAGCGGAGACTCGGAGAGCTTTTAGTATAGACGTGACGTCGTCATTGTACGGAACAATAGCCCCTTCTCTATTTTTCATTATCCTTCTATTTTTGTATAAGATTTTATTTGTTTTATATATGATATAAAATAATAAAGTATAGATGCAGTTACATTATTATATAGCTAATTTATTAGATCCGATGGTTCAGATTGAATAAAAACTAATTAATTAATTTTTCTTTAGTAAAACTAATCTTTTTTTTCTTTATTCAATTTCATCAACTTTGTCATAAATCAAATATATAATCGAGTTTAAGATTTTACAACACTAAATTAAACGTTTAATTAGTTACAAGTGTTTATGTATATAATATATAAATGTAAAAAATACTTAAATCTGTAAAAATCTCCATAAAATTTTGATTTTTAAAATCTCATTAACTTAGAATGAATGTACTTTTTGTAAAAAAATATAGAAATTAGCTTTTTCACATACTTTTACATATGATAACAAAGTTTGTTTTCTTCCATTTGATAATTTTTTTCTAAATCAAACAGATAATTTACTCAAAGTATAAAAGAATTTGGGTTCAAAATTATCAATTATGTGTTTTTATTCCTTAGACTTTATCTCTATTGAAAGAGTTTTACAGGATTCTTTACAACATTTGGCATTTCTCATCTAATTTTGTATTAAATCAATTCTATTTGTTTTTAGAGATTTCAATCGCTCGGCAGACATTATCACGAAAGAGTCTTTTTCAGTTTTATATGAAACTCAGTCCATTTAATTAATAAAATAACTATTTTGTACCGTTTTAAAAAAAATCTTATTTCATAGTAAAACTACAGCTATTTAATCTAAGTTTATATCAATATTGAATCTACAAAAAAAAAAAAATGCTGTAAGAAAAGTACACCCGAACCATACATTGACATCATCTACTATTTTTTAAAAAAAAAATACAAAAGAAGTTCTATGATCAATCGTGATGAAAATGAAGGCTTCATCATATTTTAGAAAATGTGGAAAGATATAAGAAAAATCCCTACCAGAAAATGACGAATGAATGGAGTGGAGTCTCTTTTAGAATGTCCAATTAAATACAATTCAAAGTCTTAGAGATATGATCACAATTCAACTTTGAGAAAAATGAAAACGTGGAAAAACAAGAATAGACAGAGGGAAGTGATGTGTGTTCCCATGATGAGGCAATTTCGTGGTACAATCGTCCTCCTCAAAGTTTCAGTCTGCCACTTCCATCGGATCATTTCATCGAATCTCACCTAACCATATTAACTAACTGCTTACCACTCTACAACCATGAGGGAAAATACTGTTTATGCAATTTACAAAACTTGTTTTTTTTTTTCTTTTGTTGATAAAACATTTTTTTTTTCCAAACAAAATATGAACATCATATTTTAACAGGTCCTAAACACAACCTCAAATATGTACGTATTAAATTAATAGTCAAGGTCGTTGACAAAATAAAAATTAATAATGAAGGTCATTGTCAATGATCCATGATTTAATTTAATCTTTTAAGTCTTTAACCATAGAGACTGATAATAAAGAAACGGTTGTTATTTATACAAAAACGAAAATACAATGCAGGATGAAAAAGTGTGTGAAACTGTGATTACAAAGAGATCAGAACTTTATTTTTGTTTAAGAAGTGGCAACACAGAGAGATTCCCAATTTAGAAATCCTCTGCTTTCACGATCCCCTTCATGACATCTGTTTGATCTTTGAATTTTCTCAATAACCATCACTCTGGTTTCTTCTTTTTCTTCTTCTTCTTCTTCTTCTTCTTCTTCCTCGTATTCTGGAATCTCTTCTTCGTTATCTCTCTCTATCTCGATAGTTTCTTCTTCTTCTTTGGCCTCTGTCTCTATGTGGTCATCAGAATCAATCAAGATTGCGAGTCGGACGCAGCCATTACTTCGGTCCTGCAAGCATCGATTGCGCGGCAGAGGTTTCATGGCCGTCATTACCAATCTTCCATTCTCACGGTGGGACTTGACTTGTATGCAATCAAATCCTCTCATACTTGTCAACGGAGGTGGGAGTGAAGCCATCGCATTCCTCTTCCTATCTTGTCGTGATAATCTTGATGTCGTCGACGTTCTAGTTTCCATGGTTTGTGATTCGGATGAAACCGAGAACAAATCTTGATCGTTAATGATATCACAGCCCGTCTCGCTACCGAGGCTTTCAGTGCACAATGCTAAGCTCTCATCGCTGAGAGTTCTACGAGAAGATGGAGAAGGAATGTAGGGTAGTAATGTCTTCTTGTCTTTATCAACAGAGTTCGAGTTTGAGATGGACTCGAGGAAGCTCCAACTTTCCGAGTTGGAGTCCGGGTTAGAGCCCGCCTTAGGAGCTGACGAGGGCGCTGCATTAGTGGTAGAAATGTTGTTTTGTGGAGTAATGGATGAGTCACGGAAATGGGATTTGAGAGGTGTGGGTGAGTGAGGATTGTTAGGAGAAGAGAGTCTGAGTCTTAGAGCTCTTGGCTCAAAGTGTTGAGACTCGAGATAAGATTGATACCCTTGATATACAACAGTTGCCATGGCTTCAGAGTTCTGGAAGAAGGTTCTTGTAAGAGGTTTTGTTGTTATGTGGAAACAAGGAAGCAGAGAGGGAGAGAGACAAGTAGGAGAGGAGATGAGAGGTTTTGGAAGTGAATTTGAGGGATAAGGAGAGGGAGAGGGTGTTAATTTGTAGTGCCTAAAAGTTACTTTTTTTCTTATACAAAAATAAAATAAAGAAAGAAAGAAAAAATTGAAAAAGGATGGTTTGGTATAGTGTATAGAGAGAGAGATGGTGGGTAAAGAGCTTTTCCACACTACCACTTGTATAAATTGATAACTATTTATTTATGCCACATAATGTATATGAGAATATATCCATTAAAAGGTGAAGGAATAGAATAGGGTCACTGTACAGTTCCATATGTGTAATATACGCTAAAAATATTTCTGTCTGTTTTCAAATATAGTAAAAGGAAAGCAATTGTAGAAATGAAGGAGGCTTAGTCAATCATAGTTTTTCATTTAAATAGCAAAAACAAAAGATATAATCATATACATGATCGAGTCAGTGGCGAGGAAGTATCGATCCTCGTGCATGTGATGTGGCCAGAAAGGAGGCTACCCACACAAAAACAAAGAAGAGAAAGAGACTTTCCTATGAAAGTAGTAAAATCATAAAATGTGGTTTGAGCGCACATGTGTTTTTGAACCTAATAAACAAATTTTTTAAAAAAACCGAAAAACGAAATAAAATCTAAATAAAATCTAAATTGATGGGGAAAAAATGGTTAAGTATATATTTATTTTTCTATATAATTGACCCCCAAAAATGAAACGTAATTCAATTTCTTAGAAAATGATTTGTTTTAAAAAGAACTGTTAATTAAAAAAAAACTGATAACCTAAAATAAAGCATATATAATAAAACTAGGCTAAACTTGGTTTCAGATTTGTTATTTTATGTCCTAAACTATTACGTAATAAAACCTAGATTCATAGTATGTCAAGAGTAATGTACCAAATTTTTTTTTCATTTGGTCAATTGGTGGATTGGTATCGAAGTGTGTGATTTGAAGGAAAGATCCCAAAAAATGCTTAATACAGTTTGGATTGTGTTGAGAGACTGAATGACAACCCACAATCAGTTGAAAGGATAGACCCTTATTATTTCAAATAAATGCTTGTTGTGCTCTTTGGAGTTGGAAAGCAGATATTCAAGTGAAGTTTGGTCTTCTTTTTTCAGTCATCTATACTTCTCACGCCCTCGGTTTCTTAAGTATGTGGGTAAACATGTATAAAACTTATAGAATAGGCTATTTTCTCTTTTAAATTGATAATTTTCAAGACCAACTCTTATAACAACTTAGATTTGTATTTACTAACTTTTATATTTCTAACGGCTTACATACTTTTCAATAGTTCATTAAAAATTTATAATCCTTTTTCCCAGCC